>APFE030378936.1:23740-45987 GCA_000404065.3 Pinus taeda | reverse complement strand
AGGTGTACCCATAACCCCACTTTATGTGGTCCGGGGTAGCGCCCCGAAAATTTTGATTTTGGACCCTATGTTAGGTTGGGCGGACCCACCTATGGTTTTGTGCATGATTTTCACACATGTTTTTGCACGCGAATGGTTTTCGGTCCACAGTATTGGATGCTTCGGCATGTATAAATATGTATTCTAACAATGAAAGGAACATAATGAAAAATCAAGCTGGTAGTCCCAGTTTCGGGATCCAGGGGAAAATCTCTGTGTGTATGTGTTTTATGTGTTATGCTCTTGCATTGTTTATTTTCTGTGTTTTTTCGAATTCTTATGCACGTAATTTCTGTACAGGGTTAAAACCTACACTATTTTTCTTGAAAACCCCCTTCATTTTGCTTTTGTATGGGTGTTATCCATGCGTAAATGAACCCTAATGGAACTTACTCATATGCATACATGTAAATGCTTATTTTATTTTTCACACACAATAAATATAAATTCATACATGTAGTGTAGAAATATGGTGTAGAATTACAATTGCTAAAGAAATTTTAAGCTAATTCAAGAGACACAATTCTATTTTACTCCTCCGCATAAATTAATTCACAATTTAGAACAACAATCTTAGACATGCAATAAGAAATAACACACATGCACAATATTTTTCTAGGGGAAAGCAACTAATAAAAACGCCTTAAGCATGTTTGCATTAATCAAATGAATAGAGAATGCATTACTATTGCTAGCTCTCTCTAAGCTCAACTTGCCAATGAATAACCTATCTCTCTGCTCAATGAGAAGCTATGACCCAGACTTAGTTAATTTCTTCCTTTGCTTGAGCTCCTATTTCCTTAGACAATTTATGAGGAATTGAGCACCTATTATTTAGGAATTTTCCTCCAATTGATTGCGCAATTCCTAAGGTTGATCATCTTATTGCATGCAACACCTATACACTCAAGACTAGTCTACAACTAATGTTACACTGCCTTGGAATCTCCACCACAGTTGGGGAACTCGAATTCTCTATATGCACTAGCTATTTTGGGTTGAATTATTAGTTAATTGGATTATCACTGAGTTAAATTGTTGTCCCATTGCACAACTGACCTTCCACTAGTTTCATAGACTGTTAGAACTAGTTTAATTGGAAATAACTGACCTTAATTGCTATAAATTAGCAATCGCACATGCTTAACTAAACTCCAAGCCCTCTAACTTGAATTTAATAAGCTAACTGAGTGACAAGAGCCATGTCACACAAGTTAATTGCCTCCAAGTTTTCTGCTGATGTGGACATTTGAATTTTCTCAATTTGGCTAAGGAAAAATCAAATTGAGACTTTCTTGCTACACTTCTCAACACTCCCTCTTAGAAATAAAGGGATTATAAACCACCCATATCCTACACTTGTGGAATTCGAATTTACCTCTTGACAAAGCCTTTGTCCAGATGTTAACATCTTGTTCCTTTATCAGAATGTATTGTAGCAACATTATCCACCTCTGCACGCAGTCCCGTAAATGATGATGATGATGATGATGATATATATATATATATATGCTTGGATCGATCGTGAAATACCAGATTCTTAGAGAGCTTAATGAAAATATGATGATCACAATAGATCACAGTTGGATCCATCGTCTAACCAAATAGTCCCAAAAGTATCTTTCTCATATAGATCACCTTACATGATGCTTGAATTGCAACCATGTATTATGCTTCTGCCAAGCTGAGCGCTGCAGATCTTTGCTTCATGTTGTACCATGAAACCGCTGCGAATCCAACACTGAAAATTCAATACAACTTCACTCCCTCTGTCTGTTTGTATGATAATCCATATTGGGTAGTGCCTCAGAGGTACCATAAAACATGCTTCGCTGCCTTCTTGTATAATTTGGTTGGCCTAACCATAGCTTGGCTCAGCTGGTTGACTGCATAGCACATATCTGGTCATGTTTTCACAAGATATATTACTGAACCCACTAGGTGTCGGTAAATGTTTGCATCAACATCTTCACCTGAAGTGGCATCCTACTTCCTCCAGTTGTTTGCTAGAGGTGTCTCCTTACAACTCTCCATGCAAAATCTCTGCAGTATCTCATTGGCATACTTGCCTTGAGACACAAACAATTCCCCATCACCTTGTCATACTTCCAACCAGAGGAAGTAGTGCATTGGACCCATGTCCTTCATTTCATATTCCCCTGCAAGAGATGATGAGTTTTTCATCACATGCTAATATTAAATCATCAACATATAAAACAATGATAAGCAATTTACCTTCTACAAAAATATGATAGAGGTTCGCATCCGCTTCACTTTTGGTGAATCCCAAACCAGTGAGATAATTGTCGATCATCGTGTACCAAGCATAGGGTGCTTATCTGATACTATACAATGCTCGCTTAAGTTTGCACGCAAGACACTGTCGATCAAATGTCTCAAAAACTTCTAGTTTTTCCTGATGTGCACCTCCTCCTCAATAACACCATTGAGAAATGCTATTTTTACATCCATCTGGTGGATCTTCCTTCCCATCTACGCAACCAATGCAATAATTGATCTAAGGGATGAATACTTTGCTATAGGAGAAAAGGTTTCCTCATAATTAATCCCCTCAACTTGAGAGAATCCTTTGGCCACAAATTTTGCCTTATACTTCTCTATGCTTTCATCTGCTGCATGCTTAACCTTGAATATCCATCATGAACCCACAACTTATTTATCTTTCAATCTTGAGACCACTACCCAAACACTGTTCTTTTATAATGGATTCATATTATTCCACCATTGCATCAACCCAAACAGGTTGCTTTACTACTTCCTCAAAAGAGGATGGCTTACTCTCTATAAGCTCAGTCATTAGAGACATGTAGCCAAAGTACCTCTCAAGTGACCTCCTTTGTTTGTGAAAATTTGATGGATCTCCCACATTCTCCCTCACATCTTACACAAGTCTATCAACTTCCCTGGTTATTTTTATGCCTTCTTTGGATGGTTATGCTTGAGTGGATATCTCCACTTTACTCCTCAATTTGTGGTTGCTCCACAACTTCCTTAGGCTCCTACTTTCAAGCTAAAAGCTTCACATCTGGTGGGATCTGAAGCTCCCTCTCAAGAGAGCACTGCATTTCTTTCTCCCCATCAAACTTTGCATCCCTTCGCACAACTGTCATTATGAGGGAAGGTAAGTACACATAGTAATTGTGTGGAGTTTTGGTGTAACCCATAACTCTGCTATCGACTCAAGATTCTTCCTCGAATATTTGGAGACATGACATTAAACAGAGGCTCAAAAAATTTTGAAGTGAGACACATCCAACTTTCTCCTCGAGAAAGCCTTCTCTAGTGTAATCATACCAAGAATCTGATGAGGACTCCAATTTTGCAAGTAGATTGTCGTGTTACATGTCTTTGCCCACAAATGTTGTGGTAGGCCTTAGTCATGTAGCATAGCTCTCGTAGCTCCAACAATGCTATAATTCTTTCTCTCATGTACCTCATTCTGCTTTGGCTTGTGGGGTGCTGTCATCTCTCTTCAAATGCCTTATTTCGCATAGAAACCCTTGAAGTCATTTGAAGCATACTCACCTCCATTGTTGTTCGTGAGAGCCTTCACCTTCTTATTGGTCTCTTTCTCAACTAGTGCCTTGAATTCTACAAACTTGGAGAATGTCTCATCCTTCTTTTGCATGAATAAGATCCAACCCTTACTTGAGAAATCATCAATAAAAAAATAAAATATTTATGTCTGGTAGTGGAGGCTATCGAGAAAGGTCCACAAACATCAGAGTGGACTCTTTCCAAGATTGAATGTGCTTTGCTTTCTCGATCATGGAATATGGATTTTACATACTTTTCCATGGTACAACCTTTGTAGACATCATGCTGCTCAAGTGCTCCATAGGGAGGCCAATGGTTATTTGCTGCATAATATTCAGGGTGCCGTGATCCAAATGGCCCATCTCTTGTGCCAAAGTTCATCGATTTCACATCTTTGTACTTTCTATACCTTACTACTTAATGCAACACAATCTCCCACATCAAGTTTATACAGGTTCTTCACACGAACCTTGATTTGCTTCACCTATCTAGTGGATATGTGTCTTAGGAATGCTTTCCCTTTGATGAAGATCACATCGTAACCACGATCTTCCAAACTGCTACAAACATGAGATTCTTCTTTAGGTATGACAAAAATATGACATATTTGAGGTAAATAGGGGATCCCGACTCCCTCTGAAAGGATTCTGTACCAATCCTGGTAGCACTGTACCTTCCATTGTCCCCCAGCTCAATATGCATTTGGAGATCTTTCTCCTCCCGGTCACTAAAAAACTCTCTACAACCTGTCGTGTGGAACAAGGAACCATAATCCAAGTACCACACACTCCCCATCACTATGTTGGCCATGTATGCGATAAGGGTGAAGTCAAGCTCAAACTTTGAAGCCAAAGCTTCACCTGCTGCTCCTCTCGTGTTCTTCTTGCTATAATTTTTGTCTGGATACTTCGTATCATAGTGACCAAATTCATGAAAATTGAGGCATTTGATTTTAGACAAGTCTTTCTTCTTTCCCCCTTAACTAGATTTTGGTTTGGTTTGAGATTTCTTCCATTTGCCCTTCTTTCCCTTTCCAACCAATGCAAAGTTTTCTTCATCCTCATCCTTGGATGAAATTCCATATATAATATTCCACCTGATCTCTTCTTGTACCAAATCAGATCATATGCATTCCTAATTCGGTAATTTCTCCCTCCCATTCACCAAGTCCTGGTAGCTATGCTAGCTTTTGGGAATACGTAGAAGAGCTAGGCTCACCGAGTCATCTTCTGAAACATTCACACCAACCCCTCCAAGCTCATCACAAACTTGTGTAAATCTGCTGAGATACTGTGGAATAATGTCATTCTTTTGTATCTTGATATTTCAAAGTTTATCTTTGAGGGCTAGTGTGCTATGGTCACTGTTATTCTCGAATAGCTATCTTAGTGCCTTCCATATTGCGAAAGGAGTTTCTTTCCCATGGAGATTTGAGACAATGTGGTCTTGCACTCCCTCTAATATTATTCTCCTCGAATTGACTACATCTTTCATCCATTGAGCTAGGTTCTAGGCATCAACTGATCCTAGTTTGCAATGTTTGTCTTGACATATTCTAGCAATCCTTTTTCATGAAGCATCACCTCCATACAATCCTTCCATGCAATGAAATTCATGCTGCCTTCTAAGGCATACACTAATCTTAGCTCGTTGAAGGTCATCTTCCCAACTTTGAAGAGATCCTACCACACTGAAGCTGCAAATTCAAACCTCCCGAAGAACAACTTCAGAATTCTTGTTCTAATGTGAATCCTTCTCTAATACCATTTATAAACATGGTGTATAATTGCAATTGCTCAAGAAATTTTAATCTAAATCAATAGACATAATTCTACTCTACTGCTCTTTGGAAATTAATTGACAACTTAGAACAATAATATGAGACATGCAATATGAAATAACACAAATACACAATATTTTTCTAGGGGGAAAAATGTTAAAAACCCCTTAAGTCTACTTGCATTAAACAAATGAATAGAGAATGTATTACAATTGCTAGCTCGCTCTAAACTCAACCAGAAAATGAATAACCTATCTCTCTGGTTAATGAGAAACTCTAACCCAGACTTATTCAATTTCTTCCTCTGCTTGAGCCCCTATTTCCTTGTGTAATTCTTGAGGAATTAGGTGCATATTATTTAGGATTTTTCCTGCAATCGATTGCGCAATTCCCAAGGTTTATCATCTTACTGCATGCAACACTTGTACACTCAAGACTAGTCTACAATTGATGTTACACTGCCTTGAAATTATTTATTTGTGGTAGCATTGGATGTGATCTAGCCGTGAAAGTTCGTGGAGAGGCTAAGACACATAAGATCTACAAGGCCCAGAAATTGTTTCGGGAAATTCCACCTGGTTAGAGAGATATTAAAAGAATTAATATTTTTAAAGGGGTTCCTAAGTTTAAACTTAGGAAAATTAAAATATTAATGGGTATTAATATAAAATTGGGTGGTATAAAAAATTATGATTATGGGACGAGGGAGCCTGAGCTTAGGGTTTCAGATGAGCTTCACAACACCTGACCATCTTTGAACAACAACAGACCTACAGAATCTGAGCTTCTCTGGCAACTACAAAACCTAGCTTTCGGGTCCACTGATATGGTTCCCCTTTCGGGGGAGGCCGCAGAGCCTCCCCCAAGAGGCATAAGCAAGATACAGATTCAAAATGCCGCTGAACAAGATTTTGACATGGCAGAACCCATCAACAAGGTACAACAGACTAACTCAGCAGAACAATAGACACAAAGCTCAGCAGTGGACGCAAAGGCATTGCCTCTGACTCAGAAGCAAGATAATCCAACATTGAACAACGAGACCCCCAAAGCCACCTCGGCCACCTGCAAACTTATTGTAGCAGAAAGACCTAAGATAGAACTACCTAGGCATCGAATTAATGCCCAAATCCAATTCATGAAGGACCACACTCTCATATGGAAATTTATTGGCTTCTAGCCAACAGAGAAAGCCCTGCAAGGATGGGTTGCAGCCAAATGGAAACCCAAGGGACATGTTACCCTGCAACTTGGACCCAAAGGCTTCTTTACGGTTGTCTTCAACTGCATAGAAGACCATAATAGAGTCCTAGATGGAGGTCCTTATTTCTTCAACTCAGTTGGCTTGTATCTCAGAGACAGGATAGAAAGATTCAATCTGGACAAAGAAGATTTTAGTTTGCGCCTGTTTGGATCTGCCTGTACTCCCTTCCTTTAGAATATTGGGATGAAGAATCTTTAAAAGACATTGGAAATGGTCTGGGTGACTTCATCAAGATAGTCGAAGAAACGAAGCTAAGAAGATACACTTCTTATGTTCGCATCGGTGTTTACATGCATCTCGACAAGGCACTTTCAGACTCGGTAAGTCTTTATCATGATGATTTTGAATGGATTTAGCCAATATACAATGAATATGTTCCCTTTCGATGCAGAAAATGCCATGCACATGGTCATCTTTTCCGTGATTGTCCCCTAAATGTCAATCCCCATCCCCAAACCTCCCCAAGAAAAACCGATAAGGAAGGATTCACTAAAGTGAATACCCGTAAAAGCATCACAAAATATCCGGTTCTGGATCAAAAATCCCACAGCCAACTCAACCCTACCCTCCACTAGTAACAACTTAGCTATCCTAGATCAATCCGCCTCAAAAGACGCTGAAACCCATACCCATATTGAAGATAGTCTCAAGCCATCTGTGATAACTCAGCCCTCAGTCTCTCGGAAAGACCTAAAGCCATCTAAGACCATAACAAGCCCAACATCTAAACCCACCAAGGAATCTGATTCGAGGTTCAATGGGATGGAAATGGTCATCTCTCACCAAGAACCAATCCACTCAAATGACTTGCCAAAAGGAAGTAGTGAGCCCAAACATATGGAAGAAGAACCTGAAAGTATTGACGTCGAGGATCTAGACATATTTAGTCTTGAGCAAGCTTGCAGACGGAAAGAGTTTGATAAAATCCTAGATAGATAACTACAAAGTTTGGAGGTGATCCTCTCTAGAGCACACCAACAACAAACACTAGGGATTTAGCGGGGCAATCAATGGGATGGGAAAAACCTTCCCAAAGATACCAAGAAACGAGGAAGAAAGACAGACTTGCAAAGAACCATCATTATTGGGGAAATGTTGGTGGATTCAGGAAGATACTCCAAATTAACAAAGTACTACAGGCCGCTACCCAATCTTGAATCATGAAGCTCACATCTTGGAATTTAAGAGGGTTAAATAGCCCTGTGAAATACAAAATGATCACAAACAAGATACAATAGGAGAAACCTCACATATTCCTAATGCAAGAAGCAAAATATAACAGTAACACCATAGGTACCATTCTTGGAAAACCCTGGCTAGGAAGCTAGTCAGTGGCGGTTGATGCTTTAGGAGCTTCACGGGGTCTAGCAATAGCATGGGATACCCAAGTGGTTTCACTCACTGACTTCCATGTGAACCATAATCTCATTCAAGCAACTTTTCACATTATTGGAACTAATATACATGGATACTTCACCAATGTATACTTCCCTCAGGATGCGGTGAACAAAATAGCTCTGTTGAGCACAATTGAAAGGATCAACTCAACCAGAACCCATCCTCTGTGGATTGCAGGAGGTGACTATAATATGATCACTAAGTTGGAAGAAAAGAAAGGTGGCCGAGTTAGACTAGAAATGGAAAGCAGCCACTTCAAGAACTTCATACAAAATAATAGTCTTATAGATCTACCATTCAACAATGAAACTTATACCTGGAACAATAAAAGATCAGGCTCACAGCAAATTGCCTTGAGGTTAGATCATTTTTTGATATTTGACAATGCAATTCATGTAGGAGGAGACTTTACTACCTCAATTTTGCTGCTTTCAGGATCAGATCATTGGCCCATATCGCTGCAATGGCAAAGACCTGGAAACCACGCTAGAAGACCTTTCCGCTTTGAAGCATTTTGGCTTACCCACACGGATTTCAGCCATATGGTCACCGCCGTTTGGATAAGTTTTAACCTCCAGAGGGATAAAAAATGTACCAATTTCAACTACGGCTCAAACAGCTCAAAGCACATATCAAGCAATGGAATCAAATGACCTATGGAAACATTTTCGAAGCCCAAAAAGCTTTGGTTCAAGAAATGATGGAAGTCCAGCAAACTGTAATAACAGGTGGTAGAACGAAAATTTTAATTGAAAAAGAATAGAACCTACAGAAGCAACTGGATGAAAGAAGAAAGCAAGAAGAGATCCTCTAGAGGTAGAAATCCAGAGTAAAGTGGTTAAAAGAGGGAGAGCAGAACACGATTCTTTCATCGCACCACCATTCAAAGAAGAATGCACAACCACATCTCTCAAATCCAGAATCAGTAGGGAGAAAGGATGGAACAAGACGAGGACATTGAAAGAGAAATACTCCAGCATTTCAAAAGCGTGCATCAGGAACCACAAATTAATAGACAACCAACAATAGAAATGATCCTGCAACATATACCTAAAATTATTACGGAGGAACATAGCCAACTCCTCCTCAGATCAATTACTCTTTTAGAAGTTGAAACAACAATGAATCAACTCAAAGAGGGGAAGCTCTTGGACCAAATGGATTTACCTCTAATTTCTTTCATAAATTCTGGGAACTCATCAAAGTGGATGTTTGGTAGGTAGTGGAAGAATCAAGAACTTTGCATTGGATTCTTCCATCTCTAAATGCAACCTTCATAGCACTCATAACAAAAGAAGAGCATTCTATGACTCTAGATAAATCTAGGCCAATAGCGATATGCAATGTTATCTACAAAGTCATATCCAAAGTTATAGTCTCTCGTCTGAAACCGTTATTACCCCTGTTAATATCGCCAGAACAATCGGAATATGTAGAAGGACGAAAAATTATTGACGGCATCATCCTCACTCATGAGATAATCCACTCTTTAAAGCATAGCAAAAAAGCAGGTATGCTTCTGAAAATTAATCTCTCGAAAGCTTTTGACAAATTAAGCTGGAATTACATGAAAAGAATGCTTATGGACTTTGGTTTCTCTCTTACCTGGGTCAGATGGGTAATGAATATGATCTCCTCATCCTTTTTCTCCATTTTAGTTAATGACATTGCCTCTCGTCCTTTCCAGCCCACAAGAGGCATATGACAAGGAGATCCTCTCTCTCCCTTTCTCTTTGTGTTAATGGCTGAAGGGCTAGGACGTCTAATCAAGAATTCTCTTCATACTCAACAGATTAGAGGAATCTCTATCCATGACTCCCCAGCCATCACCCATCAACAATTTGTAGATGACAATATGCTATTTGGGCACCCGTCAGTTCAAGAAGCTCTAAAATTTAAATCTCTACTTGATGAATAATTGGAGGCCTCTGGAGCCAACATCAACATAGAAAAATCCCAATTTTTTTTTTCATAGCCCCCCTTCCACTCAATCCTCTATATCTCGCATCCTTGGGTTCTCTAAAGCCTCTCTCCTTGCCCAATATTTAGGCGCACCTTTGACTGACTCAGCCATTAAACATGCCTCATGGCTTATGCTCCTCGAAAAGCTAGAAGGACGCCTTTCTTCTTGGACTTATAGAGCCCTCAACATAGCCAACCGTTTGGTGCTGATAAAAGTTGTGTTACAATCGATGCCTCTTTACCTTTTCTCTGTGTTAGCAGCACCAAAATGGGTGCTCAAAAGAATAAAAAAACTGCACCGCAATTTTCTCTGGGGATCCTCAGGCCAAAATAGAAAATGGGCATTGGTAAAATGGACGACAGTTTGCCTCCCTAAAAAATATGGAGGATTGGGCCTTCAGGATCCTCAACATAACAATTCTGTCATGGGAGCAAGGATATGGTGGAAATGGCTATCAGGGCCACACACACCTTGAGCAACACTATGGACTGCCAAATATGCAAATAACATGCCGCCAGATGAATTAATCAGACTTCTTCCCACTAAAAAAGGATCTCTAATCTGGAATGCAGAAAAACAACATAGCACCATGATACAACAAAACAATTTTTGGGAAATTAGAGATGGTAGTAAAACCCGATTCTAGATGGACTCTTGGAATCAAAGACCAACGCTTAGCGATGGGTTTCAACCTCCACAAACAGAGGATTGGGAAATGCTACAGAAGGAAACAATCAATCAGTATTGGTCCCCAGACCTTAATCAAGAATATAGGCAATGGCTAACTGCAGCTCAGATAATCAGACAAGGAACAGAGCAAATTCATAATGACTTGGACACAGAACTCATGAATAGGAAAATCCAATTCTCTAACAAGAAGGATATCCTACATTGGGGATATACAACATGAGGGACTTTCACCACAAAAGAGGTGTACAATATCTTGATTGGCCATCAGGATGAAAAAGACCCAACATGGGAGAAAATCTGGTCTCCAGGTATTTGGCCCAAAATATCAACGTTTCTATGGTTGCTATGTCAAAAAAGGATACTCACTTGGGACAATCTAAGGAAGAAAAGCTTCAATGGGCCCTCACAATGCCCCAATTGTAGCCAATAGGAAGATACAATCCAGCACCTCATGAACACATGCCATCTTGCCACCAAACTATGGGAAAAAATGGGATTCAGATGTCAAAAAAAGGGTAGAATATCAGAAGATATCACAAACACCATCAGAAATTGGATAGTTGATCCTTACAAGAGCAGGCTGCTAAATTTACTTTGGAAAATTATCCCCGGCCTACTTGTTTGGACTTTATGGAAAGAAAGAAACAGAAGAATCTTTAAGAATCTGTACACTCCTCCGGATGCTCTATGGAACAACTTTTGCACCAATCTATAGGAAACCTTGACTCTTCAGAATTGGCAAGAAGAGGACCTTCCTACTCTTCCTCAAGTGAAGAATATATGGGAGAATTGGAATCTATGTATCTCCCAGATCAATAAGCATCCTAGCAACATAGCTCAAAGTGCCATTGCTTCAAGTCATTGGCAACCTCCCTCCCAAGGAATCATACAATTAAACTTTGATGGAGCCTTTAAAGGCAACCCAGGTAAGGCAGGTTATGGAGGAATCTTCAGGGACCATGAAGGCATACCTCTCCTGATCTTCTATGGATCGATAGGATGGGATACAAACAAATCAGTGGAATTGGAAGGACTATGGCAGGGACTATTCTTAGCCCATAAACATGGTTTTTTTCCTATAATAATTGAAGGGGACTCACAAATCCTTCTCACCATAGTCAATCACATTCTCCAGGGTACTCATGCCCACAAGGTAGCAAGTAGGTGGAGATTAGTGGCGCGTTTAGAGCTCATTGAAAAATGGCTCATAATCAATAGAGCTATCACTTTCCAACACACCAAAAGGGAAAGCAATAAAGTGGCAGATTTCTTAGCAAATCTAGGGGTGAATAGTGATCAAGTTCTAATTGTTGGACCGCTTGATATTTTAAATGACAACGGTCATTTACAGGAATGCATCAATCTGGTGCAGAAAGATGCAGAACCCCCGGGCACTGATGATCCGGGCGGGCAAGTGGCATGGCCACATGGCTATTCGCACTGCTACTGAGATGCCCACTGCCATAATTTTTGGTGTTTCAATGAAGCTTGAAAGCCAAAAAACATTAATGGAGGGAGATAGCCGAGGCCACCTACTTCTGGTTCTGGTCCTTAATATGGAGAATGCTCTGCGTCCCCCCTTGCTCTGCCTCCTCTCGCCCGCAATTGCCTTCCCGCAGTGGCACAACTGAGATCTAGAACAGCCACGGGGAGAAGATGTCAACTTCTCTACTGCATTGAGGTAATCAACGGTGCTCATTTCTCTCACAACACGCTTTGCTGTTATATAATTGTTGTTCCGGCCCTCAATTACACCTCAGGAAATCGTATTCCTCATTCCCCGGCCTCCACAAGCCATTCCATCCCTTCTCCAGCTCCTCCAAGCACCCAGCGAACTGATATTCACCAAGTGAATATGCCCCGCCTGAGGCACAAAATGAGAAGCTGCAGGGGAAGCAGTCGAGGGAGAGCAATTCACCCTCCTTTGTTGTCCCCGTCTGATTCGACTTAGGCAGACTCCTGCTCGCCTTCGAATGCAGCTCACAGCAGAGGTCGCTATCCCATCACTTGTAGTGGAAGAGGGCAGGCCCAAAGGGCTGGCCATAGGCATAATGCGGAGACCCCATAAGCTGACTATGAGCCTATGATGAATCCCTATCACTCCACCCAATTCCAATTCAGATCCACCCTGGACCACCCCCGTATAATCGCCACTATCTCTGTTGCCTTCAGGGAGGATCCACAATGCAATATAGTCCCGGATAGCATCATTCCAGATAGAATAGGCGATAGTAGGCAGAACAACTAGTAGGGTGATGCTCGAAACAGGATGGACGCTGCTTGCTCTAACCTGGAAGCCCTAAACAGGACGAGTAACACCCCATGTGGTATTGGGAAGGCAGCAGATGGGACGAACACTCCAGGTGACAAAGAGCAACAGGATGCCACGACCAGTGGACAGCAGCAAGCCGACGATGACCCTTATGCCTACGGGTGTCTCATCGTGGAGGAGCCCCTGCCACCTGCTAACACCTAGCAGACATCGATTCTTTTTTCCAGGTTCTTAGACACCAGCTCACCATATATGGGGTCTTTTTTGTTGTTTTAAGCTATAATTACTGTTACATGGGGTCCTTTTGGTTTTTTTTTTCTCTTGCTGGAAAAACTCTCAAACATGGAAATCATAAGCTAGTTCCCCTGCATGGGCGGCTCACTTTTTTGGACTAGTTTCCCCTTATGGGCAATCTCCTTTTCAGTCACTGTTTGCTAATGTGGTAATTACTCTGAGACAGGTTCTGCAGAGGCCGTTGCCTCCATGTAACATTACTTTTGTATGTTTAATAAAATTAGTCTTATTCAGAAAAAAAAAAATATAAAACTGGGTGAGAATGTTCTAAATGACATGTATCAAGCCAAATCTAATCTTAGCCATTGATTAGGGACTTAAACTCGGTCGTTGAAGACTCAACAGGAAAAGTGTAAGAGGAGGCTTGAGGGTCAATTGGAGACACACCAAGATTGATAAGTCAGTTCGATTTTCTGGAGTGGGGTTTTGCTAAGAGAATCGAGCTAGTGAGCTATTGCAGTGAGGGGCAGTTTGGCATGAGGCTGAGAATACATAGCAGAGAGGCATAGATAGTGCCAAAGATACAACACAAAGTTGAAAGGGTGATGTAGATGTAGTTGGGACTTACGTAGAGGCTGAGGAGGCCAGAGGTCTAATGCAAAGAGCCAAGGGGCTGACGTAGATGCATCAGTAGCTGCATAGAGGCTAGCGGAGCTGACACAGAGCCAAGAGGCAGAAATGGGTGATTTTTGTGGGGAAAACTGAGTCTTGGTGAGCTGGGAAGGGTGACATAGTCCCTGTAGAGTGACGTTGAGCAGTAGAGAAGCTTGGAGCAGCTTTCGCTGTCCAACTAAGGAGCGACCATAGTTGTTGTGGGATCGTTCATCTGGTGACTGATCAGCCGAAATATCTGTCTCCGAGGAGAGGTATTACTACTGAAGATATTCTCTATTGAGTGAGCCATTTCTGGCACCCTAATTGTATTCAGAAACTGCATAATAATAAAACCCTCATATCTGCTGCACCAATTTTCATGCATTGGGTTTTTTCCAGGGATGATTGTCCAAAAATAATGGTGCCCCTTATGTGTTTGTCTAAGTTATTTTAGTTGTTGATCTGTATATGTGTTAAGCCTACATTTGTGTTTATTTTCAGTATCTATATTTATAAATAACTTGTTAATGAAAAGAACAAGTAGGAGAAAATAAACTAGATAATACAGTAGGGATTTCTGACGTGTCAGACTTAGAAATTTCAACATGTTATCGGAGCATGGCATATCACAGGAGGATTGAAGTAACCAACATAAATATGAAGAATTTGTAATAGTAGCAGCTGTCCCGAGAGACAATGTTGTTCTAGAGCAGAAGAAGTGGAGAAGAAGTGACGCAAAGGGCTTGTGTCATCATTTCAAGTTAGAAGGAGGGCCAGCACAGAGGCAGAGAGGGGAAGATTAGACTTACGCAGTGCCCGATCATCTTTCTCAGCCAGGAAGAATCAACGCTATGGCCAGGAGGAGCATATTCTGTCATTGCCAGGATTGTGCAGAGCTTGAAAGGCTCAATTTCTTCAATTGTTGGGGCTTAGGGAGTTGTGGACAGATTGTGAATAGAACAATACCTAAGGAGACAATACCAAGGTAAAGGGAGTCTACCTTAATGGATTTCTAACCAAAAAATCTAGATCTGAGTTGGAGTTGCAAGGAGGATTGGAGAGGAGCAGTTTGACAACTGGCTAGAGGATTTCCAAGAGGGAAATCAGTTCTTAGAGGGAGATTTCCAAGAGGGAAGTTGAAACGTGAACGAACTGAGGGATCAAGATAGATTGGATGGGGCTTCCAATTTGTCATTTAGAAGGACATGACCTTGGCAGTCCTGGATCGACATCTCATCAAGGAATTTGCCTTGAGAATCGTGAATATCCTAGTTGACCCAGCTCAAAATGAGAAGTATGAGGATGTAATGACGAGGGCAAAGTGCATGATCTTAGATGGGGTCAAAGATCATGTCATACCACATATTGCTAAAAAGAACACAACAAAGGAGATGTGGGATACTTTGATGACCTTGTTTCAGGGCACTTCTGGGCAGTAGAAGATGCTATTTGAGAGTCAATTGTGGTCATATCAGATGTAGAAGGGAGAGAAAATAGATCCATTCCTTCTTAGGTTGCAAGAGATTCACTACCAACTTACTTTCATGGGGTCTACCCCGGATCCATAATTTATGGTTAGGATTGACCTAAATGCAGTCTCCGAGGAGTGGGAAATATTTGTCCAAAGTATTTTGGGCAAGGCTACTCTTCCCGGCTGGGAAGAGATGTGGGCAACTCTTCACCAAGAATAGATCAGGAGGACGACCAAGGTGGAGAGTAGTGGCAAGGGAAGTCGAATGAAGAAAGAGGAGGAGGAGGATGTGGCTCTAGCATCTGCGGGACAACAAGGGAAGAGGAAGAAGGACATCTCCAAGGTGAAGTGCTTCCATTGTGGGGAGCTGGGACATTATGCATCCCAGTGTCCCAGGAAGAAAAACAAGGGAAAGGCTTCCATTTCGAAGGAAACTCCATTTAAGGCGGAGAAAGAGGTCGAGACTAATGACGACTGTGCCATGAGTGCTCATGCACCTCCAGAGAAGACGTGGGGAGATATCGAGTTGTAGTCAAGAGGACTACAAAGGGGCAGGATCCTTGAGGTACCCAAAATCTTGGATCATATCCAGCTATGGGAGCCCTTAACGACAGTAGCAGAATGATAGGGGTCAGGTGGAGCAAAGTGTAGTGGAGCATCAAGGTAGTGCTTGGGTGCATAATTTTGAGGCAACGCAGTGGAGGTTGCAGCAGTGCGAGAGGCATAGAGGTGTATGTAGCAGCGAAACAACAACAAAGGGAGCACAAAATAGCAGCAGAGGTAGCTTTAGTTTCACAAGGCTTCCATACTTACTGGGATATCAGTATTTGGGAGAAGTTAGTTACCTACTTCTCGGTAACTGAGTTGTAGTGCAATAAGTAGCAGTGGCAGTGCTAGGAGCAACATTGGCAGCATATTGAGAGGGAATTGCAGTACAAATGTAGCATTAGTAGTGTCATGGGCAACATTACAGGAAGCAATAGTAAAGATGGCATAAGGCAGCATGCCAAGCATCAACACAGGTACCGGTGCGGAGGATCAATGTGATGTTTCTATGCTGAAGCATTACTAGAGCACATTCCTCGCTAAGAGGGAGTGTTGATTTGTGGTAGCATCGGATGTGCTCTAGCCATGAAAATTGGTGGAGAGCCTAAGGCACATAATATCTCCAAGACCTAGAAATCGTTGGGGGAAATTCCACCCAGTTAGAGAGATATTAAAATAATTAATATTTTTAATGGGGTTCCTAAGTTTAAACTTAGGAAAATTAAAATACTAATGTGTATTAATATAAAACTCGGTGAGAATGTTATAAACGACATGGATCAAGCCAAATATAATCTTAGCCGTTGATTAGGGTCTTAATCTCGGCCATTGAAGACTCATCAAGAAAAGTATAAGAGGAGGCTTGAGGGTCAGCTGGAGACACACCATGATTGATAAGTCGGTTCGATTTTCTGGAGTGGGGTTTTGATGAGAGAATCGAGCTAGTGATCTATTGCAGCGAGGGGAAGTTTGGCACAAGGCCGAGAATAAATAGAAGAGAGGCAGAGATAGTGCCAGAGAGACAACACAAAGTTTGGAAAGGCTGACACAGAGGCAGCTGGGACTTACGCAGAGGCTAAGGAGGTTAGAGGGTTGACACAAAGAGCCAAGGGGTTGACGTAGAGGCATCAATAGTCGCGCAAAGGCTAGCAGAGCTAAGAGGCAACATTGGGTGATTTTCGTGGGGAAAACTAAGTGCTGGTGAGCTGGGAAGGGTGACACAATCCCTCGAGAGTGACGTTGAGTAGTAGAGAACCTTGGAGCAGCTTTCACTATCCAACTAAGGAGTTGCCATAGTTGTGGGATCATTCATTCGGTGACTGATCAACCAGAATATCTGTCTCCGAGGAGAGGTATTACTACCGATGACATTCTTTGTTGGGTGAGCCGTTTTTGGCACCCTAGTTGTATTCATAAACTGCATAATAATAAAATCCTCATATCTACTACATCGATTTTCCCGCATTGGGTTTTTCCGAGGATGATTGTCCAAAAATAACGGTGTCCCTTGTGTATTTGTATCAGTTATTTCAGTTGTTGACATGTATATGTGTTAAGGTTGCATTTGTGTTTATTTTTAGTATTCATATTTATAAATAACTTGTTAATGAAAAGAACAAGTAGGAGAAAATAAACCAGATAATGCAGTAGGGATTTCTGACGTGTCAGGCTTAAAAATTTCAACAGGAATATCCACCACAACTGGGGAACTCAAATTCTCTACATGCACTAGTTATTTTAGGTTGATTGGTCAATTAACTAGATGATCACTTAGATAGATTGTTGTCCCACTGCACAACTGACCTTCCACTAGTTCCATCAACTATTAGAATTGGTTTAACTAAAAACAACTGGAAATAACTACCCTTTATTGCTACAAATTAGCAATCACACATGCTTAACTGAACTCCAAGCCTTCTAACTTGAATTTATTGAACTAACTTAGTGACAAGAGCCATGTCACACAAGTTAACTGCCTCCAAGTTGTTTGCTGATGTGGAATTTTTAATTTTCTCAAATTGACTAAGGCAAAATCAAATTGAGACTTTTTTGCTACACTTCTCAACATGTATCATAGGAAAAACACACAACTAATTACAACATAATTAAGTACATGTTAATTGGGAACTTATTTGATAAATAACCAATTGACAATAGATCTTTGTCGTTCCTCCTAGCCATAAACCATGTTGTTCGTTTTCTCTCAACAACGAGTCACCCCCCGAGCTGGGGCTTCAACTCCATGGGAAAATATATCGCCCAAATAAAGGTACATGTTCAGTGCCGTCAAACAGTCTAAGCTTCCAACTTACAAGCTCACACCCCCCATCAGCCTGCACCCTTCTCTGCACTTATAATGCCTCGGGATGTTCCACCACCTCTAGGGCATGTTACTCATATGAATAGGGATGTTCTTAGACTCCCATGATTCAAGGAGTTCTTGTTTCCCTCTGTGGTCTCTAGGTACCTTCCAAGCCCCCATATATAACCCTAACAATCTCCAACCTCTAGGATCACATTCCCCATTAGTCTACACCTATGTGGTCACACCGTTCTCTACAACTGTAGTCCCTCAGGTTGTTCTACCACCTCTAGGGCACCCAACTCTACCAAACAAGGATGTTCTTAGCACTGGGGCTGTAAGAGTACATGTTTCCATCTTAGGTATCCACTGATTAGACACTCCATAGTACGATCCCCTTTTCTTTTATGTGGTTGACCTCCTTCTGACACTTGGAAGCCCATAAGGTCACTTAGTGGACTTTGGTTATATGCATATGTTATTATTTTTAATGATTATTAAATCATGTTAGCCGCTTTTTATATTCCCATGGAGTCTTCGCCCCAATACTCTTTTTGTCTGATTTGGTTTGCACCTATAATGTGTTTATTAATATGCATAGGTTAACTTATTTACAACATCAAGTTTTCAAGCCTCAAAGCATATAAAAACATACACCAATGGGTACACCAACCCCAAAACATATACACACACATACACATGGGCACATCACTCCCAAAAAGTAATTATCCACTCACCAACGTAATTAATATGTTTAATCTCAATAACTTAAGTTTGACATGTACATGGTATTTACAATTTAGGGGCCGAGTAGGGGTTTTACAATTTCAAAGATCAATGAGGAAATTTGATGGCAATAATAGTATAACATGGATATTCCAGAGTAAACAATACTTTGATCTACGCTAAGTGGCAACCTTACAAAAGGTAAATATGCATATTTGTATTGAGAACAAGATCAATTTGTATGGTATCAATGGCTTTGTGAAAGGAAAAATGATTCTTTTGTATCTTAATTTATTTTTATGGATGAATTGATAACACATCATGGGAATATTAATAACAATACATTTTTAGTCAATTGGTAAATCTTCAACAAACAGGTCCAATTACAGAGTAAATTTAAAAATTCCAAAAGTTGAATCTTAAAGTAAAGAACATTTTAGAGGATATTTTTTTAGACCTCTTTATGGAAACTTTAAAGGGAAGCATCCATCATGAGGTGTATCTATGTGAATCTAAATTCTTAGAGCATGCTTTTAGTTTGGCAAGAAAATTCAAAAGTACAAATATGGATACTAGAAGAGTGATCACTAAGAACAATAGGGAGCATCCTGCTCCCACTCATAATCTCATTCAATTCAAACAATTTGCATCTCAACAAATGGATAGAAGAAGAGTGGAATGACTATGTTTCAATTATGACAACAAGTACAATAAGGGGCATAAATGTGGTGAGAATAAATTTTTCAACATGGCTATGAACAAGAAGAAGATCAAGAATTGGAACCATCACATGATCTAGAGCTAGAAGGGACTACTTAAACAATGTTTTGTCTATTTGTCAAAGTTGTCATTGATGTCAATATGTCATTGTTGGAGATGGTAAATATTCTTGTGATGCATAAATAACCCTTTTGTTATGTTTCCCTAACCTCATGCAAACCCTAGGAGACCTAAATCCTATCTACTTAACTAGACCTTAGGTGCATGAAATTCTAAATGCTCTTGTCATAATGAAACCATAATATTATGTGCATACTCTAGATGCCTCATGTATATTATGAATCCTTAGCTCTATATATTGTTGACATGAATAAAGGTCACTTAGAGCCCTAATGAAGAATCCCTAATATGATGGCCCTGCTCTTGATGAAGAAGCCCTAAAAACAACTTTGTATCTTGATTCATGATGATGGAAGCCCTAATCCTAAGAGGTCCATTATTTTCAAGCCTTTAAGGAGCCTTTACCTTGAATATGTTGAATGAGCCCTAAAAATTGAATGCATAAAACATAAAGATAAAATCATAAAAGCTATCCTTGAAAAATAATGATGTCAATTCACAAAAATATTTTTATTGATGATAAAATGACCTTATTCAAGGATGAACTTAGCATAAGATTGTAGAGGACTTTTTCCTCTTTCTGACGAGCTATCACTTGTCCTCTAACTCTTCCTAGTTGGTAAGAAAACGATTTTTTAAGATGATAAGATATACATTTTATCCCAGTCGACATAAGCCGTTTTTAGGCTCATATCCCTTGGCCAATAGACACGTCTATTCGCATAACTCCAAAACCAGTATATATATGCGTCAAAAATCCTCATTCCAACGAAAAAAATCGGTGAAATATAGAAAGATAAAAGAGGAGGTCGAGGAGATAAAAGAGAGGTCACAATTACAACGTTTGGGCATTTTTTCAAGGAGGTTGAGAAGGATTATTTGTTTGGGAAACTCAGTATTTGTGTGATAGCTCGGATACTTTTGTGGAGTGACTACAATTTAGTTAGCTCTGGGACAGTCTTGTGTGGAGGGCTCAAAACAGTTGCAGAAGGCTCAGACAAGTGAAATATGTTGTAAAGTAGACCCTCTATACCACAGACCTATTGTGTGCCCATATTACCTCGGGACTGTGTCATCCTACAACTCAGATTAGTGGGCCTATAATATTCCTAGCACTATGAATCTGTAGTAGGGAGCAATAACTTTCTCGGACCTGTGATGTCAAAGAATAATTACTTCATACCTATTTGGGAGCCTCATACCTCAGAGTAAACTACAGTTTCAGGGCTCAGACTTTTTGGTTGTAGAGATCACAATCATCGAACTATGGAGTATTGGACTATGAGTGCTCAGGTTTGAGCATTTCAAGTAATTGAGCTAGCTCAGACCATACTAAAGGATAGTAATGCAAGATTTATCTTTTAGACTCGGAGCTACTATAACCTAAATCAAGGACAATCCTCTTAAGGAGCTCGGTTAATCTTAGACCAATGATAGATAGGAGGAACAATCACCAATTAAGAGGCAGGACCTCCTTTAGAACTTGGACCTCTAGAAATCCTGTAACTCAACTTAGATTAATGAGAAACAATCCTTACCTCAACCTATGGTTAATCTTCTGATTGGAAACCTTGCAAAAATAAGCTCGGACTTGTAATAGAAGCATACCTAAGATCTGTGGAGTTGACTTATAATTCTTTAGTTTTTAAGGGCTTGGTCGTGTACTAACCTTGAAGGACAGACAAGGTGGTTGAAAAATGATTTGTGGGCAGACCTACTTGGCAGACATTGAAACTCCTCTTGGAATTGGTTGGAAATTTGGTGTCTTTTGTGGGCAGATCATTGAGCATCATTGAGGTGTACGGAGATTTGAGAGTTGGAGCCTAGAATAGTGATTTTGGAGGATTGTACTAGTGTAGCATTCTTTGAGCAGTGAAGTATTTCGAACTCTTGAAGACTTCTTGGGGAAACATATTAAAGATACTTTGAAGATTTCTAGAAGCCTAATGAAGACCCATGATGAAGCCCTGATGATGCAACCTTGAAGAGATTTTGTTTGGGTGACATGAAGAGTAGTGATGACACCTTCATGAGAAGACAAAATTGTCATTAATGAGCTAAGTGACTTGGAGATATTTTTAGGGAAGTGTTGAAGGTGAAGATATTGTTAGGGCTCATTGTAGATGATATTGGGAGCCATGAAGAACTAGTGATCTTATCTTGATGAGTTGAAGTTGTGGGTTGGATCCCTAGAGGATAGGAGTCCTTAAGAAGATCAGGTTGGTGCCTATACCAGAGATAGGGTTGGAGCCTCAAAGCCACAAGTTTTGAGCTTTGGTAAAATAGGGTTTGAGCCTCGTGAAGTCCAAGACATTGCTCGGCAAAGTACATGTTGGTGCCTAGTAGGATTGAATATTGGTGTCTTTATCTAGAGTTGGAGCCCTACATTGTATTAGATTTATTGTAAAGAAGAGGATTGAAGTCCTCCTTATTCCTGATTAATACAAGTATTTATTCTCATTGTTCAATTTGTGTTCTAATTATAAGTAATCTAACTGGTAAAAATAACA
>APFE030378936.1:3379-22024 GCA_000404065.3 Pinus taeda | reverse complement strand
CCCCCCCCCCCCCCAAGTATTTCGAACGGTTGGAATCAAAGCTAGTACCTTCACTCATATCCTAACAGCTTCAAGGTATATCCTTAGAATACAAATGGCAAAGCCAAGGAATAAATCCTCCAATCCTTCTAAAGATGTCTCTTCTTCAACCATGAAAGTAGAGGATAGTCACATCGGGAAAGCTCCATTGTTCAAGGGAAACTTTGATATATGGAAGGCAAGGATGAAGAATTTCTTAATGGCTCAAGATTTTGAAGTCTTTGAAAGCACGATGGAAGGAGAACCCAAGGAGTATAATGTAAGAGTGATAAAAGCAATCTTAAGTTGCCTACCAAATCCTATCAAGACCAAAGTGGAGAAATGTTCATCAACAAAAGGTTTGTGGGAAAAACTTCAAGATCTTCATGCAAAAGGAGCATTGACCATGACCTCTAATCAAGAAGATGATGGAAAGCAAGAAGGAAATCCAAAACCCGTTAAGAAAGCTGAAAACAAGAGTAAAGACATTAAGGCCAAGGAAGAACTAGAAGATGAAAATGAAGAAGAAGACCTCACATAAAATCTCAAGGTAAAACTTGTAGCTGCCCTAGAAGTAATAAGTAATTTGAAAAAGGAAAATGAGGAGCTCAAGAAGCAAGCACAAGATGATGATCATGAACCTGACAAGATAAGGAAGGAAGTTGACATTTTCAAGCTTCAAGTACAAGAAAAAGATGAGGAGCTCACCAAGCTGAAGGAAGAATTTCATCAAAACAAGAAAAGGCATCATGAAGAAGTCATATCCATGACAAATCAATTAGATAAAGCAAAGAAAAGGGAATAGACTTTGTCAAGCCATCTTGAACAAAGACATGAAGACTTGAAAAAACTTGAAGGACAAATTGGTAAATACAAGGAAGATGTCTCCTCCCTTAAATCTCAACTAGAAGAAGAAAAGAAATAAGCACAAGAAGCTGAAAAGGTGATGGAAGTTTTGACCCTCCTAGAAGGACAAGTCGATGAAGAAGAAAAAGAAAGAAATTCCATGACATGCCAACTAGAAGAAAATGATGAAGACATCACCAAATTAAATTCAGAAATCACCTCACTTAAGGCCCAATCATGTGAAGCAACCAAGATGAATGAAGAAATGGAGAATCATCTAACAAAGAAGGGTGCAGAATTCAAGATGATGAAAGAAGAAATTGATCTCCTAAAGAAAGAAGTTGATCATCTAAATGAGAGTCTAAAGAGCTCTCAAATTGTAGATAACATCCTAATTCATCGAAGATCTCCTCTTGATAAATCATGTCTTAATTATGTAGGTGAACCCTCGAATAGTAATGATGAAAACCCTAATGCTTCAAATAACAAGGATGTGGAGAAGCTTCGAAGAAATATTGATGCCCCCAATTCTAGCAAAGGCAAGGAGAAGAGTCAAGATGACACTGGAAGAAACACTACTCCAAGAAGATATGCAAATGGTGTCAAATTTGATCAAAGGATCCCAAAAATTAATAAATTTAGAAGTAAATCAAGGCAATCTCCATCCTCCAAGTACCAAAGTATATTTTTTGGTTATTGCTATTCTTGTACAAATTTTGGGCACATGGAAAAGGATTGTAGGGCATACCACAAGGACAAATATAATGGCCCCCGTCAGTCTCGTAGAAGAAAATTTGCAAGAAGAAATCATTCCTGTTCATCTATGTACAAAAGGGAATGCTTACAATGTCATAACAGTCGACATATGGCTTGTGACTGTAACTTGAATTGGGTTCCAACCAAGCTAAAAATATGACTACCAAGCAAGAGAATAAGGTCACAAAAGTTTGGAGAAGAAAGCAAATTGGATTAGAAAATGTCTTGAACACTCAAGGCATCAACCCATGTTGTTGATCTAATGAGTACATCTTTGACAGATATGATGTTCCAAGTTTTGATTCTGCAAAAAAGGAGACCATGCATATTGTTAGGGAGAGCTTGTGATCTTGACCGTTTTTGTAGAGGCTATCCATGAAGATCCCTATGAAACCCTTGATGAGTCACACATGGACAATAATCTCTTGATAGAACACCTCTCGGGAGTAACTCCATTAAATAAAATCATGACATTGTTGAAGATGTCTTCCACTTGATCACAAGGCAACAATCTTTCTTATGTAAAGAAAAAATAAAAGCAAGAGGAGTTTATGCAGGCAGGGGGAGTTGGTAGATCATCTACCTCATCCATTTCAATGAAGGCATGCAAAGTCTTAGGGGGAGCATGTACATTAAAAACAAGCACCATGACAGGGGTAGTAACATATCTATCATTGATGAAGAAAATACAATGAAGCAACATATCGAGAAGCAACTTGATAGGGGGAGTACTAGGACACCGCATTTTCCATTGATATCAAAGTGGTAGAAATTGTTGAAAGGGCAAGAATATTGCCATCACTGACAAACAGGGGGATTGTTGGTCAAAGTTGTCATTGATGTAAATATGGCATTATTGGAGATGGAAAATATTCTTGTGATGCATGAAGAACCCTTTTTCGATGTTGCCCTAACCTCATGCAAACCCTAGGAGACCTAAACCCTACCCACTTAACTAAACCCTAGGTGCATGAGTACATTAATGAAATTATAGATGCTTTTGTCATAATGTTAGGCCCCTATACTACTAGTGTAACCCCTTATTGTTATTAGTACAACCCACTTATTATATTGGTGTACCCATGTAGTGCCCATATTGTTACTATTATGCCCCATAGAAGCCCACTATTGTTATTATTGTGCCCTTACATTATTATTGTTATGTAGGCTCTGACTATGTTATGACCTCTTAGACTCCTATATATAGAGAGGAGGTATTTTCATTTGAATCATCCAAGAATTGTTCATTTATGTAATGTAAAGGAGGTTTCCCCCCCGAAGAGGCTGAATTCTAAGGCGTTAATCTATCTTTTCTTGAGTAGGTTTCATAACACATAATGAAACCCTAATCATATGTGCATACCCTAGATGCTTCATGTACATTATGAATCCTTAACTCTATATAATGTTGACATGAATAAAGGTCACTTAAAGCCCTAATGAAGAAGCCCTAATACGATATCCTTGCTCTTTATGAAGAAGCCCTAAAACCACCTTTATATCTTGCATCATGATGACTAAAGCCCTAATACTAAGAGTTCCATTATTGTAAAGCCTTGAAGGAGCCTTTGCCTTGAATATGATGAAGAAGCCCTAAAAATTGAATGCCTAAAACATAAAGATAAAATCCTAAAAGCTACCATTGAAAAATAATGATGACAATTCACAAAAATAATTTTATTGATGATAAAATGACCTTATTCAAGGATGAACTTGGAATAAGCCCGTATAGGACTTTTTCCTCTTTGCAACGAGCTATCACTCATCCTCTAACTCTTCCTAGTTTGTAAGAAAATGATTTTTTAGGATGATAAAATATATGTTTTATCCTAGCTGACCTAAGCCGACTTGTAGGATCATGTGCCTTGGCCAATAGACGTGTCTATTCATATAACTCCAAAACTAGTGTATATGTGTGTTCAAACTCCTCATTCCAACAAACTTTTTTTGTTGTAAAATATTCAAAGATAAAAGAGGAGGACGAGGAGATAAAAGAGAGATCATAATTAAAACGATTGGGAAATTTTTTCAAGGAGGTAGAGAAGGATTATTTGTTTGGGAAACTCAATATTTGTGTGACAATTTAGATACTTCTGTGGAGGGACTACAATTCAATTTATTTTGGGACAATCTTGTGCGTAGGGCTCAAAACAGTTGCAGAAGTATCAGAAAAGTGAAATCTGTGGGTAAAGTAGACCCTTCATACCATGGACTTGATGTGTGCCGCTATTACCTCAGGATTGTGTCATCCTCCAACTTAGATTAGTGGATCTATAATATTCCTAGCACTATGGATCTGTGGTAGGTAGTAGTAAATTTCTCGGACTTGTGATGTTAAAGAAAATTTACTTTAGACCTGTTTGGGAGCCTCATACCTCAGACTAAATTACAGTTTCAGGGCTCAGAGTTTTTTTATTGCCAAGATTATAGTCATCAAACTCTGGAGTATTACACTGTGAGAGTTCAGATCTGAGAATTTAAGTGACTCGAGCTGGCTCGAACCATAGTAAAGGCTAGTACTACAAGTTGTATCTTTCAAGCTCAAAGCTACAACAACCTAACTCAAGGACAATCATCTTGAGGAGCTCGGTTAATCTCAGACTAGTGATATATAGGACAAACGATCACCAATTAAGAGGGCAGACCTCCTTTAGAACTCAAACCTCCAACAATCCTGTAACTAACCTCAGATAAGTGAGAAACAATCCTTACCTCAACCTGTGGTTAATCTGCTGACTGGAAACCTTGCAATAATGAGCTTAGACTTGTGAATAAAAGCAAACCTCAGATCTACAAAGCTTACTTATACTTGTTCAATTTTTAAGGGCTTGGTGGTGTACTAACCTTGAAGGACAGTCAAGGTGGTTGGACAATGATTTGTGGGTAGACCTACTTGGCATACATTGAAAATCCTCTTGGAATTGGTTGGCAATTTGGTGTCTCTTGTGGGAAGATAATTGAGCATCATTGAGGTGTATGGAGATTTGAGAGTTGGAGCCTAGAACAATGAATTTGAAGGATTGTACTAGTGTATCACCCTTGGAGCAGTGAAGTATCTCAAACTCTTGAAGAGTTCTTGGGGCAACATATTAAAGACACTTCGAAGATTTCTAGAAGCCTATTGAAGACCCATGATGAAGCCCTCATGATGAAACCTTGAAGAGATTTTGTTTGGGTGACATGAAGAGTAGTGATGAAACCTTCATGAGAAGACAAATTTGTCATTGATGAGCTAAGTGCCTTGGAGATAGTTTGAGGGTAATGATGAAGGTGAAGATATTGTCAAGGCTTGTTGTAGATGATATTGGGAGCCGTGAAGAACTGATGATCTTATCTTGATGAATTGAAGCTGTGGGTTGGAGCCCTAGAGGAGAGGAGTCCTCAAGAAGACCAGGTTGGTGCTTGTACCAGAGAGAGTGTTAGAGCCCCAGAGGTTTGAGCCTTAAAGTGACAAGGTTGGAGCCTTGGGAAGATAGGGTTGCAACCCTATAGGTCGGAGCCTCGTGAAGTCCAAGTCGGTGCTTGGAAAAGTATAAGTTGGTGCCTGGTAGGATTGAATATTGGTGTCTTCATCTAGTGTTGGAGCCTTACACATTATTGTATTGGATTTATTGTAAATAAGAGGATTGAAGTCCTCGTTATTCCTGATTAATAAAAGTATTTATTCTTATTGTTCATTTTGTGTTCTAATTATAAGTGTTCTAACTGGTAAAAAGAATGATTGAAAAGGAATACTAATTCACCCCCCCCTTAGTATTTCAATCATTGTCATGTATTGGAGGCCATAAGTACTCCACAAACCCTCAATATAGAAGGATATATCAAAAATAAAAAGGTAATAGTGTTGATTGATTCTAGTAGTGCCCATAACTTCGTCAATTACAAATAAACAAAACTTCTCAATTACTTTAAATTTACGGCACAAGAGTTTTAATTAATATTTGCAGATGGATGTACTATAAATTGTTCATGGAAGTGCCATAATATTAAGATGAACACGTAGGAGTATTTATTGGATAGTCCCACGATTGCAATCCAAATGGGTAGTGTTGATGTTCTATTATGGGTCAAATGGTTACAATCATTGGGAACAATGGCCTTTAACTTTCAAGATCTTTTCATGATATTTTAATTAGAATGAAAGGAACTTGAGATTAAAGGAATCCAAGGGAAACCCTATAAAGTGATAAGCTCTAATAGCATGAAAAATATACTCAAAAGTGGAAACCATGTTATAATTGCATAATTGTGTTCATTAGATGTTCAAACTCTATATTCTCTGCTCGAGTGGATCTTGGACAAGTTATCAAACAATTATTCCAAGAGAATTGGAGGGATTCCTAAGGGTCTTCCACCTACTCAATAACATCATCATGCTATTCATTTTCAACCTATAAGTGTATCACCTAATATTATGCATTACAAGTATCTATATGCACAAAAGAGTGAGGTTGAGATTTTGATTCAAGAAATGTTTGCAGTTGACATCATCCAATCTAGCCAATTTCTTGTCTTCACCAATGATGATGGTTATAAAAAATGATGGTTCATGGCATATGTGTCTAGATAAATTAAAATCAAGGTATTATGGCACATACAAGGTGGTGCAAAGGATTCAAAGTATGGATTACAAATTGGAGTTGCTTCCACCCTCACGTACACATCTAGTCTTCCACGTTTCATGCTTAAAGAAGGTAATCAATAATAAGATCCCAATCCAAACTATTTTAACATAGATTAATGAAGAATGGAAAATCATACTAGAACCAAGGATTAATAAGATAAGGATTAAGAAGCTAAAAAATTAATCAATTGTAGAGTCGCTTAGCAAATGGAAGAACCTACTAGTGGAAGTGATGACATGGGAGGATGTGTTATTCATGCAGAAACATTTGTTTGAAGGGGAGGGGCATGTTAATCCCTAAACAATCCCATTAACCCTAAAACATATTATTAATCCTTGGATATTGAGATATTACATTTCTATTATTATATTGTTATATAGGTCGTAACCTTCATTATACCCTTTCATTATAATTGTACCTTTTGTCCCCTTTGTATATATGGAGGAGACCTAGTATTAGGATAATCATATATTTTCTTGTCTTGTATTCATTGTAAAAGGAGGTTCCACTCTCAAAGTGGACTATATTCCTTGGTTATTCACTTATAGTCTTATGTAAGTGTGGGAAAAAAGTTTCCCCACTTGGACCCCCACCTACAACTTCCTAGTAAAGGATTTTAGCTACTGTATTGTTTTTTTTGTGTAATCTCTTGCCACTATGGAAAATATACCAGTAGCACAAGTGCATTGCCTTTGTCCAAACAACCGAGTTTCAAAGGTAACATGGTAAAGTAAAACTAAAGTTTAATAATTTTTGGGTTTCTATTACCTAGCCTAAAAATTAAACTAATATCCATATTTATTGTTGATGACAAGAAAAACTAAAAATTAAATTATTGACATAAAAATTTAGAGGATGACTCCACTTGTTATGCCATTAGATGATTTTCTTCTTCATCAAAATCAAATAATTATCACTTGGTGATATTCTTTCTAAGCTAGGAGACCTTGTGATCTAATTATTTCACTTGGAGCAAGAGAGCATCTATGGATAGTAGGATTTATGGTTGAGCATCATTCCTTCCCGATAACACTTTTCCCATGATGGTTTTTACTTTCAAATATAGGTCCAATATCTAAGGATATATGGTGTATATCCCTTTTCTAGTTATAGTATTATGGATTTATTAACCTACATTTTCTTATATTTGTTCATATGGCATGAGTTGTCTTTCTGGCCTTGATTCCGCCTCTACAATATTAATTTCATTTCTAGCTTCTAGAGGCCTTTGCTCTCAATAAATAGTAGTCGAGCTCACAACATTTACCTAATCATGGGTTGATTTTAGCTACAACATTGCAATACTTCCACAGTAATGATTTTATCTACACTACATTGTAATACTCCCACATTTGATAATGACACACTTATCACATTGTGAGACAATTAGGAAGAGGATGCTAAAATTTGTACAAGATAAGACAAATAATGGTAAAGGTGTGTCCTACCACCTACACTCCCAAAGAGAACCCATTATATTGGGAGGTAAGGTATGTTCACTAGTCCCTAACACACTCACATTCCAAGGGGTGAATGTCTACACCACCATCCAATATCCCTAAGGGTGATGTGTGTTTATCCACTAACCCTCTTTAGGGGAAAGGTATGTTCACAACCCAACATCTTGAGAGGAAGGTACCTCACACCACCCACCATATCATAGGGTGTATTTATATGTCCATGAAAACCTACCCTCTAGTGTGGTGAAGGTGTTGGTGTATTTCCCCCACCACGCATAGTCTAAAGGGGTGAAGATACATTGTGCCCTCATTACTGACCCTTCTAGGGGGGGAGGTGCATTGTGTCCTCATCACTCACCCTTTTGGGAGTCAGTTTGCATTGGGTGGGTGGTGGGGGCATACCTTCATCTTTGGGAGGATGGGTAGTGGGGGAACACATTCATCCCTTGGGAGGGTGGGTTTGGTGTGTTGAGAAAACAAGTGGAAGAAAATTTCTGGACTACTAGGAATTACTTGTGAATGCATCAAGTTTGATTCACAGTTTAATTCACTTCATCAAGTAATTACACTTTATAAATTAAATGAAAAATAAGGAGAAATAAGAGATCACAATGAAAAATAACAAGAGATGCCATAATTAGGTCAAAGAATAGGGAAAAACTCCAAAAAGTGGAAAACCCAACCAAGTATTTCTTAGAGAGATCCTTCAACCATACATCAAGAAAAATATTATACTGACTAAGAAGGCTTCCATAAGTGATAAGTCTTCATAACTAAATGTACAACAAAGATCACTAAGGAGAGGATGATCCTCTTATCATATCATAGAAGACAGTCATAATAGAACTCAGATCTAGGCTTAGATCTCAAACCTAAACTTCATATAAGTACAATAATAAGCAGATCTTAGACACTAGAATTTAGATCTCATTAATAATAAACATATCTCAACTACTAGACTTAACATCTCGATGATTATAAGCATATCTTGAATACCAAACTTCAGATCTCAATGATAATAAGCATATCTTGAATACCAAACTTTAGATCTCAATGATTATAAGCAGATATCAAATACCAGAATTCATATCTCAATGATAATAAGTATATATCAAATACCAGAATTCAGATCTTGATGATAATAAAAATATCTTGAATACCAAACCTTAGATCTCAATGATAATAAGTAGATCTCATATACCAAACTTTAAATCTCAATGATAATAAGCAAATATCGAACCTATAATTTCAAATCATAAGTATAATGAGCACATCTCTAACCTTTGACTTCATATAATAAGTATAACGAGTAGATGTCTAACCATTGGTTTCATATCACAAATGTAATGGGAAAATATATAGATCTCAAATCACTTCGTATAGGAGAGCCAATGAGTTGGGTATGTGTGTTCCAATAGAATACAAAGGAGAGAAAATTAACCTTTCCATATAGCCATTATATGATCCAAATGAGAGATTTTCAAGGCAAGCCAACTAGCCATCATATGATTTGAATGAGAGAGTTTCAAGGCAAGTCAACTAGCCATCATGTGATTTGACTTAGCTCTTGTTGAGCCACATGAAAATAAAAATAATTTTCTTCTTTCCAAAAAATATTTTGAGAAAATCAAAAGCATGAAGAACATGCTAGAAACAATAATAATTTTTTCTTCTCAAGTGTAATGATAATTATGAAGACTCACCATAGCTACACATTCTTCAACACTCCCTCTTATTTAGGGAGGTATTCATAATCATAGTCAAGATGCCATACAAGCTGAAAATGTTCTCTACAAAAAGGCCAAGATGATCACCATCATCAAAGGATTACCAACATCACTACCCAATACCAAAAAACCATGGTAATCTTCATGCATACTCTCCCCAAGAGACAACAATCAATTAGTGTCTCATAAGTTCAAAGCCATGGCACCATATAAATCAATCAACTAGTAATGTAGAACTAGAGTACCACCTTATCCATGCATGGTAATAATAATAATATATTTAGAGCCATATGTTGGGAGGCTCCTATCCAATCTGATAGCCTCTAACCCCATTCTCCTATCTAGGTCACTATACTTGACTAAGGGACTACAACCCTATCCAGGTCACAATACAAGACTAAGGAGAATCGTTAGTTTCCTTTATGTTACTAGTAGTAGTTCCAGTTATAGGAAAATGTCTGTCTTCCTATCCAGGTCAATGTATTGACATAGGGATGTTAAGCCTTATACAGGTCAAATACATGACTAAGGAAGATGCCCATCTTTCTATATAGGTCAGTGTACTTGACGCAGGGATGTTAAGCCCTATATAGGTCAAAGCACAAGACACATAGATATGCTCACAAGACCATTCTCCCTATATAGGTCAGTGTGCAAGACTTAAGGTAAAAACCATATATAGGTCATAGTACAAGACAATGGGAGAATGACTTTCCACAATGCTAATAAATCTATCAACCATTCTCCATCTCCAGGTCACATTGACTCAGAGAATACAAACCTATCCATGTTAGTGTGACACAATAATAATAACATGATCTAAGAATATCATTGCTCCCTCTCAACTAGAGAGGTAATCTCCACAAGTCTAGTTTATCTATGAAATATATAACTTCCTTTGGGAGAGGTTTTTATCAACTTTTTGTTCATCAATGGAGATATATTGGAGCCTACTACTCTTCTTTGCACCATGTTATGAATGTAGTGAAACTCGGTGTCAATCTATTGGATTCTCAGAGAGATTCATGCAATTTCAATTTTCACATAATATCACTATGGCACCCAAACACTTCGGCATGCAATATCGGAAGCCAAATTGCTTCTTGAGTCACTGCACATGCTACTACTCATTCCACCTCAACAAAACTATCCAAGAACCATAACAGTAAAAAAACAACCCTAGGTTGTCTCATCATTACTTTCGACTTAGTCAGAGAATCCTTGCAACCAAATCATGATCGACAACAAGCAATAGTCAACATTACCATAAAGGTGTTAGCTATATTACAACACAACAAATACATTACAAAGTCAATCAACTGCATGTACAAAAATGAATTAGCAGAGTACGATTCAGTTCTCTTAGTTTCATTATCTTGGAAGTTGTCATGAGCTTGCATTTTAGAAATCGAAGCCTCTGTAGGATTTTGATAACAACCTTCCCTTGCTTAAGGGATACTTTATTAGACTTATAACCCAAGATCCTTCATATCTAGTTCAACAACCAAATCCCTCTGTCATTGAAAAACCACGTCTTCAAAAACTTGATAGATATGCATCAAATATTTTGATGAACCAATTGATAGACTTTATCAATTTAGCAATAGAGCTTTACCAGGTTCCACATCATGCAAATGTTCATGGATACAAAAAATTCATAATACTATATCTCATCAAGGAGTCTATCAAGCTTCATATTCTCAATCTTGGGTAGAATCAATATTATTTAACCAAATCCCTTTGCTCTTGTTAGAGATGGGTCATGATCACATAAGAGAGCTTATCTTTAGCAACATTATTTAGAAAGATTCTGCATATTATGGAAGTCACAGTAGACTATACAATTTTAAACCTGTTGATTATGCCTACTTCCTCTAAGTCCAAAGCTCACCAATCATAAGTCTTCTTGCTATCCTTTTCTTCCATTGATTTCCAAGACCATGGAATCCTTATTATGTGCCTGCAATTCTCATTGAGAGGTCAAGGAAGAACAAATAAAACCAAGAAAGATATACAAAAACAAAAGACAAAACATGACAAAATAACATAAATAATTAAGAAGGTACTTATCTCTTGAGAGTGTATCAACTCCCTATTTATCTTGGTCTTCTTGCATCTAATCATCAAATATACCTTATCCACCTTATCATCCAATAACTATAACTAAGGTTTCTTTTGTAACCACCCCTCCCACATTTACCCAATTTCACTAGTTTTCCAGGGTAAACATCAGAGGAAGAGTTACTAAGATATGACTCAACCTCCAAGATTTAGTTATGGAAGTGAGGTCAACAAGTGAAACTTACTAACCATAACCTGACATCCTATAGGGCTTACAGGACTCTCAGGGGCCAAAAGGACCACCCCAAGTGACCAAACCCTATGCTAAACTACTCTTTCAGTGATCTAACACCCCAGTTGCATGTACAAGCCTGCATGGGTGTGTTTTTGACCCTCCAAGTGAACGCACAAGCCTGCATGAGTGTAGTTGTGGAAAAAAATCCTCAGTTCAATGCCTGTGGTCCCAAGATCCGAGCCACAATTCCAGGCCTAAATCTAGACCACTGTCCAGAACTTCCTAATACTTTCCAAAATGATAAAAGACCTGAAGACAATGCTAATCATAAACAAATTGATCAAGGAATTGACCTGTCTAGTCCTAACCATGGCAATCATTCTGTCAAACATATGGTGAACATGTAATATACGGGTCATAAATTCATATATGAACATAGGAGTATGAAAATTATCTCAAAATAACCAAGAAGGTCTATTTCTCTCTCATAATAGTTGCAATAACACTTTTTAGCCCATGCATTCACTAACCATCAAGTACTTATCAAATCCTGAATAAGACATAGCTAGAGTACATTGCAAATCCATGCTTATAACCAACACATAACCATATTAATAACCATGACATAACAACCATCAAATAACCATAATAACAAGTACACATTCTCATATATTACAGTAGGTAAATAACTCTTAGTAATTTATGCAAAATCCAACCAAGTCAAGGACTTTTACGTACTGCTCGACCATAGATTGATCCAAACCAAATATTTCTTTCAACTAATCACCCTCATGTCATATTCTATGAATTAATGTGGGAACTCAAGACATAAACAACTAGGGCTTCCTGGAGATTAATCCTCCTCCACCCTCAGGCTACCGCGATCCCGCCAAAATGGGTCAAGAGATTGAGAAGCCCAAAAAAATCTTGGATGCCTCAGAATTTCTTCGCCATTACCTTGAGGGATTTTCCTGTCTCCACCCACCTATTGAGGGCTTCCCCGAGATTAAACCACCTCCACCCCTAATGCTTGGGAATTTTCCTGAGACCACCACACCTGGTTCCAAAACTTTCCAACGATCCAAAGCTCAACCAAACAAAAGAATCCCATCAAACCATGGCTATCCGAACATGCAAGGCAAGGATAAAACCATTGTCACACTTGAAAAATCCATGGAATGACAACAAAAGAACCAAATACACAAATGCATGTATCATGCATTCACAAACAAGCTAAGAAATCACACATGCAACCTGTTACCTACAAGTCCTCCTATTGAAGCTACTTTATCTAACCTTGATTGCTTGTCGTTTGCTTTCCTTGTCCTTCCTTACTTTCTCCTCTTGGCACTATTATCTCTCTTTGAAACTAATTCAAAAGCCCAACTGACAAAAAAATGTGAACTGATCCTCATAAGCCTTTTTATCATTGAGGCCTCTATTTTGTTCGTTTTCCTATATTTTTTCTTTAATTTTCCTCTCATACAAATCTGTGACCTTTCTTCTCCCTTGTCTCCTATTTTCCTTTATTTTCATAAATAAATGCCAATTAATGCCTCTTTTCCTTTTCCAATGCCTTTGCGAATTTCCTTAGTCATAATAAACCAAAAGTGACACCCACTAGGATGTTTTTCCCAACATTAAGCTTGGAATACATGTCCCATGAATTTGGTATTATTTTGCCTTTATTAACTTACATGAACTTTTAACCCAAGGCTGTTACAACCACCCCCTTAGGGGAACACCTTCCTCTATGTCCTGTGACACCTATGACCAACAAAACTGTTGAAAACCAAAAACACTGCCCATGGAGCTGAAAACCAAAACAACCTACTCTAAAGAAAAACCAACATGGAAAACATGACAACATTACAACCATACCAATTATTGGAGTTTTATAACACAACTCATTGTAGTATTTACAGTGACAACCATACATAGATATATATACATATACCAAAATCCTTTTCCTCAACCGAAAAATAATGAAGGATACATAGCCTAAATTTGATCAACCATCTCCCATGTAGCTTCATTAGGCCTAAAGTGCTTCGTATGCACCTTAACTTGCTTGGTTGCTCTGTTCCAGAGCATGAGCTATTTCCGCTACAGTATGTGCTGAGGTTCCAATTGGAATTATCCTTTTGGCTCGACCTGCAATACAGACCTGTCAATCACATGATCAATGTCCTTCACATATCTTTTAAGCAATGAAACATGTAAAACATCATGGACTTTCGTTGTTAGCGGTAATGAAAGCATGTAGGCCACTAGTCCAATCCTCTCAAGGATCTTGAAAGGCCCGCAATACCAAGGTGCCAACTTGGCACATGACCCAATCCTCAAGGAGATCTTCTTGGTCTTGATGCATAAGTACACATTCTCCCGAACCTGAAACTTCTTAAACACCTTGTGTTGATCTACATAAATCTTCTATCTATACTGTGTTTCCTTTAGGTTCTTCTTGATAACTTGCATTTCTTGTTCCACCTCTTCCAACATGTCCAGTCCAATCAATACTTTGTTCACTGGATCACTCCAACTGATGGGAGTGTTAAAGCTATGCCCATAAAGTGCCTCAAATAGACTCATCTTCAAATATTATTGATACCCATTAATATACGTAAACTCTACCAGTAGATGATGCTGATGCATAACATACATCCTCAACATGTCCTCAAGAATCATGTTAAGCCTCTCTATCTATCCATCTTTTTGTGGATGATAAGCTGTGCTAAAATCCAACTATGTACCTAAACTTGTAAACAACTCCTTCCAAAACCTAGAAGTGAACTTGGAATCTCTATCAGATACAATCTTCTTAGGAATACCATGCAATCTCACTACCTCCCTGATGAAGACCTTAGCTACCTCACTAGCTAAATTAAAAGACTTTATTATGATGAAGTGATTTACCTTGATTAACCTGTCAACCACAACCATGATGTAATCATGTTGTCTAGATGTCTTCGGAAGACCTATGATGAAATCCATAGAAATGACCTCCCATTTCGATTGTGGCATCAAAATTGCCTGTAATAAACCACTTGGGTGCTTACACTATGCTTTCACCTGTTAATAATCCATATACCTTGCGACAAACTCAACCACCTCTTTCTTCAGATTCGGCTGGTAGTAGAATTTATTCACAACTTTTAGAGTCTTTTGATATCCCTCATGACTTGAAAACAACTTAACATGAAATTCCCTCAAGATAAAATTCTTGAGCTCACTACTGTCCAACTCATAAATCCTATCACTAAATCTCACCAAACCATATGTTGTGAGATGATAATCCACATCCTGATCACCTGTACCCAATTGTTGTAACCTATGCTTAAGATGCTGGTACCTATCATCCTGCTGCCTTACATGTAAGATTCGATCCTGTAAATATGTCCCATATGAACTCATTGTTGCAATGTGATTTTCCTACACTCTTCTGCTAAGAGCATCTGCAACCCTGTTCTCCTTACCCTTAATATACCTGATCTCGAAGTCAAAATCACTAAGCGTGGCCAACCATTTAGTTTGTCTGACATTCAGATTAGGTTGGTTAAACAAGTATCTCAACCTGCTGTAATCACTCATCAACATAAACATCCTACCAAGAAGATAGTGCCTCCACATCTTCAATGCATGAATGATCACTGTCAACTCAAGATAGGTTGTCACATAGTTCTGCTTGTGTTCATTTAGTTTCTTTGACTCGTAGCATACCCCTTATCCTTCTCACATCAAGAATCCACCAAGTCCTCTCCTGGGAGTATCTGTACATACCACAAACTCTTTGTCTAGATCTACAATGTTTAGAACTAGATCATTTGTAAGCAACTACTTCAACTTCTCAAAAATAGCTACACATTCCTCTGTCCATTCAAATTTCTTTCCTTTCCTCTACAAAGATGTAATAGGATAGGAAATCTGTGAGAATTTCCTAATGAACCTCCTGTAATAACCTACTAACCCCATGAATGATCTGACCTCATCCACATTCCTAGGAGCCGCCCATTCCATGATAGCTCTAATCTTTTCTAGATGCACTACTGTGCCTTCCTTCGAAACGACATGATCTAAAATCACTCGTGAATGATCTCAGTTAATTAATGAAGGTATTTCAGACTTATGTGCTAGGGGATGTCTATGTTATTTTATGCAATAGATCGATAATATTGCGAAATACACAGACACTAAAACAGTAAGAGAACACAGTAAGCAAACACATAAACACAACAAATTTAATAAGGATTTCATCCAATTCTCCTAGGCTACGTCTCCTGGTACAACCTTCAGTAGTGGCCTTTCTATTGTGTCTTAAAAAGTAGAGTTTTACAACAGTGAGCTCAATTTGAGTCTCACTTAACTGATAATGATCAGTAGGGCTGTACTTGGATCCCCCAAGTCTCTGGAGTACATAGACTCTCCTTACTGAATCTTGACCTCAACTGGTCTGAGTGGTATGAGTCCAATTTGGTACTCAATACCTGACAGGTATACACAGAGGAGTTGCTCAAACCTCTAAAGCCTTCTCTCGAGTTCACAGACTCTCAGACTCTCTCTCTGTCTCTGTCTGTCAATGCTGCCTTTGCTTTGTAGGTCAGCTCGGCTTCTTTGTTCTCTGCAATTTTTTTTGCTTCTCTCTCTCTTTTCTCTCTTTTACTGCTTCTTCTCCTCTCTTTGCTCTCTGTTTGTTCGTGGGTTAAAGCCAATCTGCTCCCTGACTATTCATTTCTGCACCCCGACTCTCTGGATCTCCTACCTCTATCCGCTGGAACTCCCCTACTCTGTGTCATCATCACTGTAACGCTTCATAGAGAGGTGGCTACCTGTTTCCTCACGAACTGAGTGTCAGTTCTTTTTGAATGGTTGTTATTTCCGTTGCTCCAAGATCGCCCACAAAACTGTTCCTTCTGCCAACTCATCGGTCCTACTGGATCTCAAATCTTATCCGCCTCAGCCTATTTCCCTGTCGAATCCGGTCATCCATTAGATTGCTTCTTCGCCGTTGATCTGGGGCCTCCAGATCCTACGGTCTTCGTCAATATCGCACGGGTAAGTAGCATGCCCTTTACCTGTGCGATGAGAGCGAGTTTCTCTTTCATCCGCTGGACACGTGTCACCCATTGTATGGAATCGCGTGGGACTCGGCCGAACCCGCTTACCGCTTGAGGGCCTTCCGATATCTTGCTAGTTTTAGCGCGGGGCCCGCCTTTTGACGGAATCAATGATTTCTATGCGGTTCTATGCTTTTCCCCGTGACCAAGCGCTCGAGGCTTTCCTTGTTATGAAACTAGCTCACAAAAAGATAGAAAAGATAGATCAATGCCTTAGAAATTAGTCTCTTCAAGGGGGCAACCTCCTTTACATTACAAAAATGAATAATTCTTAGATGATACAAATGACAAGACCTCCTTTCTATATATAGGAGTCTAAGGGGTCATAATATAATTAGAGACGACATAACGATAATAATGTAAGGGAAAAATAATAACAATAGTGGGCTTCTATGGGGCACAATAATAACAATATAGGGACTACATGGGCACAACAATATAATAAGGGGGTTGTACTAATAACAATAAGGGGTTACACTAGTAGTATAGGGGCCTAACATGCCCCTCTCCTTCAAAAAGTGTTGTCCTCAACGCTTGAGTAGTTCTTGATGCTTCTGTATAAAATTCTTGTCCTTCCATGTGGAATCTTCGGCGGGTAAGTGTTGGAAATAATACTGAGAGGGGGGGTTAATCAGTATTATCAAGTCAAATATTCCTTTTCTAAATCCAAATGATATAGGCTACTTCAATTAATTAAACCCGCAACTATGTAGAAGGAAACCCGCGTATACTATGCAAACTTATAATTTACTTTATATTTCAGATGTTGATTGTTAATCTGTGTATCAAATAACCAATAACCAGAAACAATAAAACAGAGCAGAAGACAATCACACACAAGAACACAAGATATAAGGTGGAAACCCAATGTGGGTGAAAACCACCTACTGCAATTCGTCTTTATCTTCTCTTTAATTAGAAACTTCTTTTTACAATTGTACTGGTGCAGGCCTTTACCAGTATGCAGGCTGCAACTTGCAGAGAGCTACAACCCTCTCTCCTTTTCCAGCTTCTCCTGGAAGGGAGCTACAACCCCCCTTAGCTCTTGCACTAGCCAAGATACTAGTACATAGGTGCTGGCCTATAGAAGGCTACAACCTTCTCTTTCTTCCAGGGACCACGTTTCATAAATTTTCAGACTGGATCCATGAACATCAATCAATAATCAAGAATTTCGGCATCAAACAATCTCCTTTTCACCAATTAGCACTGAATCAAGTAGATACTTCTCTGACAGCTGTATCCAAATCACAGTAACAGTAACCACACACCAAATCTAAACCCAGAACAAAAGATACTATCATTCAAGCTTAAAGATTATGACCCATCAATAGAACTTATCCTTCTCCTTGCGCTCAGGTTCCTTCTTTATTCACATCCAGATCTGCACCATAACCCAATCACAGTATTCCAGATCTAGCACTTTATTAGATATTCAATAACAATTTAGATGATTCTTTGCCAAATGATCTCCTTCCTCTTTTATAGTCTTAGGCCTTTCACAATACCATGGTCCAAAACCATAATAACACAATACCATGAACCCAATACTTGGAATCAACACTTTTGGATGAAATACCATGGACCAAAACCATAAGATCAAAAACTGTCAGACTAATACCATGAACTAACCATGAAAGTGTGTGAGATCAACACTTTTGGATGCAATACCATGGACCAAAACCATAGGATCAAAAACTATTGGACTAATACCATGAACCAACCATGAAAGTGCATGAACTTTTCTCCACATGAAATAAACTTTTCTCTGCATAAAATTCCGTGAACTTTTCTCCACATGAA
>APFE030378926.1:0-49724 GCA_000404065.3 Pinus taeda | reverse complement strand
GTAGAATGATGTGTATCTAGAGAAGGATAGCTCTTGTTTGGTTTGTTTGTCACTAGAGAGTCTTAGACTCCTAGGGAGGTTAGATTTGTCCGCAAATATAACTCGTTCCTCATGACAATGATCAACCTAGTAGTTTGACAACAACTTTGACTGAAGTTGTGCCACCCATCATCCCTTAGCTAATGATAAAACCATCAAAAAAAGTAGTACACAAATCGATGTTTAATCCTAGTGCCAGAGTAGCACGACATTATAATATAGTGGAGGATCTGACCCAATCGTCGTCTGCTATGTCGACACTAGAGGTACTGCAAAATTGCCCCTCCCAAAAGCAGGCTTTATTATCAGCGATAGGTGAGATTGACCCAACAGATTCTAATCTTGTGTCCTTTAATCATAAAGGGTATGACCCTCAGTTACCAGCTCAACTAGCTTTCCTTATTCAAGTGAAAGCCCTCAACAAAACTGTTCATAGAACAATTATTGATGAGGGGGCATCCACATGTATTATGTCGATGAGTTGTTGGAAAACTTTAGGGTCTCCACCCTTGTCGAGATCATCGACGACATTAAAAGCATTTGATGGATGAACGTACACCCCATATGGGATATTGAGTAACTTGCAGGTGGAATTGGGGGAAAAACAATAGAAATTGATGTTGAATTTATCGACGGAAACCTCGATTACAACATCCCACTGGGAAGGCCCTAGATATATGCTATGGCTGCCGTTGTGTCGACGTACTTTTAGAAGATTGCATTTCGTTTCCGAGGAGGAATTACAATCGTCGACCAACAAAAATTTCTCCCCAACAGTTCACAAGTTACCAGAAGCATTCTGATGATCCATGGAAGCCCTCATTCACTTCAAAATATCGAAGTGGGCCTACTAAAAGACCCTACATTAATGGGGACTTTTGCACTACTGCATCCAATCAATTTGGCACAAGTCGCCAAGGTAGGAACCTGCAATATGATATCTTCTATTCAAAACATGTCAGAAAACAATATTAACATGGATCATCTTCAGGTATTGCCTCTAAGCCCAATGGAAATATTATAGCAATCAATGTTTTCGGCATGGGAGGCAAACCCGACTCAACACTCATCAAGCGTTTGGATAGATAGGTCTAAGGAATATGGCACCCCTTCAGATCCTTGGTCACAAGTACATTCTACAGACGAAGGAATTGTTCAGTCGATGATGATTGATGGGGCACCATGGGAAGATTACCACCATCGTTCCCATCTTCCGGGATATAAGGAAGATAACTCCCATGACCTTGATCATCCCTTAGTTTTTGATATTCTATCAAATACTATAAATACGGTGGATTCCAAGCGAAATATGTCCAATATTGAAGAGACTATCACCATAAATATCTCAACCAAAATAGATGTTGTAGAGAATATTCATGTCGGCAAATCTTGTTCTTCTTTAGAACTAGAAATATATAACGCTCTTTTTCTTGAGTTTATAGATGTCTTTGCTTGGTCATACGATGAAATGGCAGGCATTGACTCGAGCATCGTTGAACATGAAATTAAGATGTATCCAGATGTCAAACCGATATGACAATGGCTCCGACAGGTGCACCCCAAGAAAGTTGCTGCCATCAAGGCAGAAGTTGAAAAACTCCTCCATGCTGGTTTTATTTACCTGGTTCCTCTAACTGATTGGGTATCAAATGTTGTTCTTGTAATGAAAAAACAAGGAACGATTAGAGTGTGCATCGATTATAGGGATGTAAATCAAGCTTGTCCAAAAGACAACTACCCTACACACTTCATTGACCAGATAATTGATGAATCTGCCGGATGTGAAATATTTTCATTTATGGATGGATTTTCCGGGTATAATCAAATAAATATCCACCCACAGGATCAGTCAAAGACTGCATTTATTTTTCCATGGGGCACATTCACATATCGCAAGCTACCCTTTGGTTTAAAGAACGTAGGGGCAAAATTTCATAGGGCAATGAATTATGCCTTCCATGACATCAAGAACATCTTTCAACCATATCTCGACGATCTTCCAGCTCATTCACGAAAGCGGACCGATCATCCGCAGCATTGGAGAGCTATATTTCTACATTGTCGACACTACAAGATATGACTCAATCCACACAAATGTGTGTTTTGTGTTAGTTCTGGTTGTTTACTTGGCTTTGTGGTCTCAAAGGACAGGATTCACCTCGACCCATGTAAGGTTCAAGCAATCATTGATTTGCCTCCACCTTCAAATTTTCTTCAGATTCAGAAAGTCCAAGGGAAAGCAAACTTTCTGAGGAGATTCATCCCAAATTACGCTGAACTTGCTAAAGGTTATACTCGTCTATTGAATAAAGAAGTACCCTTCATTTGGGATTAGGTCGCGCAAGCTTCCTTTGATGCTTTAAATGAATCCCTGATAAAAGCATCATTAATGTGTGCTCCTGATTATCAAAAAGACTTTAACCTATATTTGGCTACAGCAGATATGACCATAGCGATGGTTTCAGTTCAAGAAGACAATGGAATTGAACATCCTATATATTATTTAAGCCGAAACATAAATGATACGGAAATGAAGTACTCCTACGTTGAAAAGTTGTCTCTCGCAGCTGTTCAAGTGATACAGAGATTTAGACACTACGTCCTCTTCAGAAAAACTACCATTTTATCAGATTGTAACCCCATAACTTACATATTGTCACGACAGCTGCTGGGGGGAAAATATTCAAAAATGATAGTGATTTTTCAAGATTTTGATCTAGAATTCAAAAAATCCAAATTGAAGAAAGCCCTGGTTTTCGCGGAGTTACTATGTGATCTCCCATCGTCATCCAATGATGCAACATTCGAAGAAGCAATCATGGACAAAAATTTGTTTATGATATCTTCAAGCAATCTGTGGTATGGAGATATAATAATCTATCTCCAAACCCAAACATATAGGTCTAATTCCTCACGCTTGAAACAACGACAGATTCGTACCAAGCAAAAGACTACGTGATCGTTGGTGATACACTTTACCGTCGGGGTATCGATACAGTTCTGCGGAGGTGCCTCACCCATGAGGAGGCCGAAAAAGTCTTGAATGATTGTAATTCAAGCACGTGTGGGGGGCATCAATCTGGTTATGCTATGGCGCAAAAGATTTTACGAGCAGGATGCTTCAGGCCAAAAATGTTCAAAGATTGCATAACCAAGTCAGAAGTTGCCATGCTTGTCAAATCTTCGATAGCAAAACCAGGAGGCCACCCGCACCTCTACAGCCAGTAGTATATATTGCGCCATTCGCCAAATGGGGCATAGATTTCATGACATGTAACCCCACCTCGGCCGAGGGCATGGGTATATCATAGTCACAGTACACTATTTTACCAAATGGGCCGAGGCGATGCCTACATTAAACAACAGCAGCGAAACGGCTACCCTCTTCTTTTTCAATCATGTAGTCTCCAGATTCGGCATTCCATAGGCCATAGTCAAAGATCATGGATCGCATTTTCGTAATCACATGATGGTTGAGTTGGCTGCCAAATTAGGACTGTCCCACGACAGCTCTACTCCGTATTATCCGCAAGCTAACAGACAGGTTGAGGCAATAAACAAGGTCTTGAAGCTCATTCTCCAAAGGATGATTGGCACCTGATCCTGTACTCGGCCTTGTGGGCATACGAGATATCGGTGAGGAATGCAACCAGGTTTACAACTTTTCAATTGGTGTACGACCTGGAAGCGATCTTACCAATTCAGTGTGAAATCTCATCCCTCAAGCTCGCAATCGAACTTCTCCTCAGAACTTCAGAAGAAGAGGCTCATTTCTTGGAATTAATCCAATTGCATGAAAGCCATTGTGATGCTGATTTAGCTAACAAAGACCATAAGAAACAAGTCAAAGTGCAGTTCGACAAAAAATTCAAACCCTGTGTCTTCTCTGAAGGTGACCTAGTCTTACTTTATGACTAGAAGTCTGATAAATATGGAGCAGGTAAGTTTAAGTCTTTATGGATGGGTCCCTATATTGTTAAGCATGTATTAGCAAAAGGGGCCTACGAGTTGGTGGATTATGATGGGATTCCACTGGCGCAACCCCACAACGGGTTGTACCTCAAGCGTTACTATGCTTAATTCAGCGTAGTAATCCCTATGCTTTTGTTACATTTTTGTTTTCGCTAAGAGTAGTTGTTTTGGTTAGGTAATCCACTTTTTGCACTTGTTGCAGATGTCGAACCTATTGGATCCATTTGTTAGATATGCCAACGAAGCGAGTCGTAGTTCACGGAACCTATCTTCTGCGGTCAGGGCCATCTTCAATCCCAACGACGAATTAGTGAGTTTGAGAGGGGTATGTATTGGTCGGTCAACGAACAATATCACTGAATACAGTGCATTGATAGAAATCCTCTTTGATGCCATCGCATGTGGCATAAGCTGACTTGTCATCAGGCTAGACTCACAACTCATCATTCTACAACTCACTCGTATCTACTCTGTATGGAATCCAACTATATATCGCATGTTCCTAAGGGTTGGGATTTTGGAAAGATAGTTCAATTTTATTCAATATCAGCATATTTCTAGAAATTTAAACAAATTAACAAACTCATGGCAAATTATGAGTGTTAGATAGACATTTGCAACATTTATAAAAAGAAGCATTGCATCAATATTTATGTCAAGATCATGTAACTTAACCAAAATAAAGCTTTGAAAATCAAATATATATAATATATATATAATATATATATATATTATATATATATATTATATATATATATATATATATATTATATATATATATATATATATATATATATTATATATATAATTGTTTATGGTTTACACATAATTTTCTATAACCAAGAGAAAATCGGTCAAATTACCCAAAACTCAAAATGCTAGGCGGCACCCTCATCTAATGATGTTGGTGATAACAAGTCACCACCTGTGCAATCATGCGTAAAATCCTAGTCCATCGACTCAGAACACCAATAGTATGTCGCTGCAACCTCAAAGGTAGCTCGTTAGTCCTCGCATTTAGAATACCAAGAGTGAGACCCTTGACCTGATCCTGTAATGCTGAAAGAGTCTCGGCCACATCAAGGTCATGGAGGATGGCCCTCCCCACAGCCTCTCCTGTCAGAGCAGTAGCTGGTACTCTCAGGCGTACTGTTGGTCGAACTAGTCCAATGTCTGCATGAGAACATGAGTTTGATTAGTCTTGATCAAAGAAAGCATAAGAATATTATGAAAACAATAAACAGAGATATGGTCAGAGAATTTACCTATAGCACCCCACTGCTCACCAGCGGGCAGCACCAAATCTGGGTCACCCCTGAAATCCATGCCACCATATGGAAACTCGGCATAAACCATCTCCACACGGTTGAACCACTTGAAGAAGGTATCAAAGAAAGAAATCTGGGACTGGCCAACATATCGGGCCATGAGGTCAACCCATCTCTGCATCTGTGGCTCAGTCGGTGGAGGTAAACCAAGTGAAATGTACTGCAGCTACATCAATGGGATCTTTTCCAAGGCAAAAGCGGTCAAAATAATAAATAGCCAAAATTCTTTGATCTTCCACTTTTCACCTTGGTCAGTTTTTCTTTCATCGCATAGAGTACTATGTCACACCAGTTGAACACCTTCAGTTCAAGGCATTCCAAGGCGTACTACATATAAGACCTGTTAGCTATGTGAAGAGCCGCACTACCAGTCAATCTAGCAAAAGTGAACAAAATGGTTTTCAAGGGCTGGTCAGTGACATCTCAGATGTTGATCTTGTCGTCCGTACATGGCTGAGATCCCTCTCTACAATATCGGCGAATGTACTCTCTCAAGGATTCGCCCCCACGGGTAGAACCTGATAATGAGAGAGGGGCACCATGCCTTGATAAACCAATCAAAAAATAGATGTCCACGATAGTCAAGGGGATAGATTTTCCCCTGATCTGGAACACCTAGTTGGTAGGATTCGAGGCATCGAGGAAATATTGCAACAAGTTGATTTGTTGCCTCATGCTAGAGATGCGGAAAAACTTCAGCAGGGCACAGTTCCGCAGTGTAGTTACTGTTATCACTCAGGTTGTCCCTAAGCTTCTAAAGGGATACAACCGAGGTAACCACAAACCAATCTTTGGATTGCAGGTTCTATCCCACCTGCAATCAGAGAGGGCTCTCTCTTAATGATTTAGCTTCGTTGATAATGATTTTAGGCTAGTTATTGGGTTTAGGGGTTTTGATTTTTTTGTTTGGATGGAAGATGAATATGAAGTAGATAATTCCAAGCAGAGAGGCAAGGGAAATTGTGATAAGTTTCAAACCATTGGGCATGGAGTCATGGATTGAGGCTTGTTGTTGTGTTTTTTTGGTCACAAGAGGATTATGGAGCGGGATAGCTACACATGAAACAATACCAATTTGCTGAAAAGATGGGATGAAAGTCAGTGACGAAAGGAAATCAAGAATATTTCATTAACTAACAGAGAAAGAGGTGAATGAATGGTTATCTAGGAGCAGTTAAGAATTCCTAAACTAACATTCATATGTGAAAGAAACAGCGTAAACAAGACCATTTAAGTATGCATTTTCATAACTATTCCTGATGAAAACATGGAGAAATCGCAGAAATTGAGCCTAGGGTGAAGCCAAGCAAATCCTAAACTATTCTTCTTTTCTGCAATTTAGATGGTGGATTGATGATAACACAAACACAAAAACTAAACAGAGTTAAAGAAACACTTATTGAACCATGTCGAAGCACATGAATTCCATAGTCACTCCTCGACTAGTTAAACGCAGCAGACAGTTTCAGAATTCATGCTTTCAGCAGTCTTTGATTATAGAAAGTATCACATTTACAGTGCGAATCTCTGCTCAAGCAAAATATCGAATTAACAAAGATCAAACAACCAACCAACCCCTACTCCATTTTTCAGGGTGGTATATATAAGCAAAATATCTAAAGTTATTTATTACAACCAACCTAACAGGTCTGCAGGAAAAAGCTTTCTAAACCTAACTTATGCTGGAATTAACTGTAAGTAAATCTTCTTTCCGCTGCGCCAGTGGCAGCTGGATCAAAATTGAGTTAATGTGATGTCCTCTGTGGTTTGGTGCAGTGGTTCTGTCATAATTATGCATTGAGTTCTGGTCCACTGATCTCCTATGAGTTTAATGCACAGTCATTTGTGCTGGTGAGCTTTCAATGCGTCCTCAACTGCTTCTTGACTTTCAGGGCTTTCCTTTTAATGTTGGATTTGCCTCGAGCCCTGAGAAAATCTCCTCTGATACACTTTTCCTCTACATTTATAGTCTCCGCCGCTTCCTGATACTCTTTGACACGGTTTTTAGCTGCATATTTGATCTGATACTCTTTAACCTCTGATCCTGGTCTCTCTCTGTCTTTTAATGCATTCAAAACTGCAAAATCGGGCTTTTCCGGGCCCTTTCAGTGCAAAAATGGCCGAGGAATCAAAAGGTTCCCTAAAGATTCTCCTCTTTGGCCTATTTCCCGTAGCGATGTGCGATTAGCGCTTCGCGCTAATCGCGCATTGAAAACTGCCTCTGTTTTTCATTCCGGAGCTCCGAAGCTTGATTTTCACACTTGCACATTTTTCTGTTTTTTTTTGGCTGCTGATGTCAGCATGACGTCAACAGTGGGGTCCTCTGGTACGGATGTGACGTCAGCATGCTGACGTTAGTAGGGTGACGTGGCAGTACGGTGGGGTGATGACGTGGCGGGACACGGTGGCAGGTGACGTGGGCCAGGCGTAGGCAGGAAGGGATGAGGTGGAATCAACGTGGCGGGATGACATGGCACTCTTGTTACATGAGGGGAGGGTGGTTTTGGCAGGGCATCGGACCACTTTTGATACAGAAGCGGTTTCTTTCAGGGGTGGCCCGATGCAATGGGAAGCCGCAAGCTATCCCGGTGTACGACGGTAAAACCATCGGACATCGGGTGCTAACGTGCCCACGAAAGAGGGCGCCCGATATGAACGAGGGCTGTCGAATCTGGGGGAGGAGATCCGATGGTGGACGGGCGGAGAAAGTGCACGGGGTTTAGTCAAAGAGCGCGCGCGATAAACCTTTAATATTTCATGGCGCAGGTGGGTTTAGACTTTAGGAAAATGGTGTAATGGGTTTCAGCGCTTGGTGATTTATTAACCAAATTAATAAATTCCAAAATACAATGCGCGGGGAGGGTTTTCATTTGGAAGGGGGGTTTTTTGTGTTTTGGAAGGAGTCCAAACACCTTGGGGAGAAATTTATGTAGAGATGGGGGCTCTTACTAAGGTCCAGATGACCTAGTAATTCCCAAGGGATGTTTATGGTTATATTTCAACCAAGGGGAGGGGATATTTATATAGGGAAGCTATTAACATAGTTTTAATAGGGGGAAGGGAAAATAGATAGGGAGTTAAATAATAATGTCAGTAGTTAATATGAAAATGAAAAGAATAGCACTAAGTTCCAGAGATCTTAGGCTTTGAAGGGGAGATAGAACTTTGTAGAGAAGTATGGACCCTCCTTGAGTAAAGCAGACCTTTACCAAGGCTAATGATATGGAAAATGATGAAACTAAGAGGTATCAAGTAGATCTTGACCTCTTTTGGGGAAGTTAGTGAATGATTTAGGGAGTAAGAAGAAGAGTAAGTTAGTCATGCCTCGCTTGAAGTCCTTCAAATGGGAACTACCTGCTGACTGTGATCTGTATGAGTGTAACACTTGAAAATGTGGAATTAATCACAAATCAACATTCTGCAACCTCAAAATTACCTACCCAGCCTACTTACCTAACATTTTTTCTTCTTTTGGGTTTGGGTGCACTTGGACTTGCAGACCCAACTTTTCAACTTTGTCTTTTGATGTCTTCCTATCTACCAACTACCCTTATCTCTTCCAAGGGCCCAGCAGTTGGGCTCCTTTGATTCTCTACCTATCTAAGAATCTACCAAGATTAGGCTGTTTGGACAGATTATTCATTCTCTATATTCTAAAACAGGAAATTGAAACCTAGGGAGACCAAGATTAACCTGTTTGGACCTCCCTTTAGCTGAAAATTTGTACAAAAATGAAATAACTCTTCAAAATTGGAATGCAGTAGATGAACATTGAGTAGCATTCTCTCATGGCCTCCTTTTTTTTTGTGACTGTTAGCAAATATGGAGCATTGCAACATGCAAAGTATGACATATTTGGCCTGTAAAAATGTCCATCATGAAATATGAGTAACCTGTTGTAGCAGGAGGCTAACAGTTACCATACCCAGATCATGTAAAGAAACCATGTTCTCTTCTTCATGCTTGTGTTCTCACCAGGTAACAACCATTTTGCTCCGATGAATCTCTAAAGCAGAAACAAGAGAAGAGTCAGGGTCCTGATTTAGCAAAAACAGACAAAAATTCCATGAGAAAACAGTGTGAAATTTTCCCTCCTTGCGCCCATCACACCCCAGTAGTGTACTAGGAGTGATGCATACTAACTGGCCAGTAGCCAATCCAGTATGCATCACACCTTTCGATATAGAAAGGGTGCGATTGAGCCGGGCTGAATTTTTCAAACCCTAGGGGCTTAGAAAAACAGGGAAACATGCTCAGAATTCAAAAAGGAAGGAATGCAACTGAAGAGCTCAGGCTTAGCTCTTACTTGGTCTAGGCGGTGCCAAGAATCATCTACAGAATCTCTAGGAATCAACTAGTGAAAATGAGGGGGGGAAAGCACCTCTAGAACTCCAACAAACCAAGTTCAAATGAAATGGTAAAATGAGAGGTAAAAATCATTTTTAAATTACTATTCACGTAATTCGAGTAAGGTATTAGTGTTTTAACTCATTTTTCAAGCATGTGTTTTCATTTCTAATCGGTTTGATGAAGTAATTGAGCAGGTAGTACGGCCATTGAAAGAACAAAGTGCTAACGGTGAATCAAATAATCAGTGACCATTATCACGAGCAGTTTTTATGTAAAGTTCAAGCTCTTTAAAAATTAAACCTAAGCAATGAACAAATGTTTCCCCTAGAGTTTAAGCTCATTAAAAAATGAACCAATTTTCGGTAAATAACCATTGGGAATGCATTATCATCATCTTTTGAGCCTTGGTCATTTTCTCATCACCACCTTCACTCTGTTTTCTTGGCCGATCATATGCCTCCATTTGATTGTTTACACTTTTTGAGGAACATCTGTGATGAGTGATTCTATTAGCCATCCTTATGACACCGGCCATGATTGGAAAATTCCAAACCTTACCTGGAATCAGCTGCTACCTAAAATTATCACTCGTTCCTCAAAAAACGAGTCTCCTTTAAGCTCTTTTCACCTAACTCGTAAAATATGAAAATATTATCGAGTGATTGGCCTCTCCAGCTCGTTAAAGATACTAGAAGTGTTATCCCTCCTCTAGATTTTAATCTTTTCATACCTTAGGGATTATTACACAAAAATATCGAGTGCTTATCTTGTTTGTCTCGTTAAAACTATTGAAAATTCATCCCTTTCGTATTATTTTATACTTTTTCAGACTTAAGGGATTATATGACGAAAAAGGATCATCGGAGTTTCCTTTCCATCCCTTTTCAGACTCTCTAAAATTGAAAAAGGACCGAGTTATCATTTTCATTAAACTCGTTAAAATCAATAGCGACAAACTTGTCGTATAGACAAGAACGAGTTTCAGCGTCGCCAGGCTTGTTAAAACATAGCGACGGGTTCACCCGAAGGGTGAATTATAGAACAAGCATATGTTATCCTCCTCAAGCGTGATAAAAATAAAGAGGGACTAGTCAGCAATAACTAGGGAAAATTGGGAAGAAAACTTGAAGAAACTTGGTAGCAAGTCGCTCTTGAACATGACACTTTCTCTCCACATCCGAGTTGGGTTGGGTTATTCCGTTCGTCGGTCATATCACCATTGGCCCATCACCAATCCATATTTAGGGTTAACGCTACCAATCAATGTCAATGTCGCTGCTATGTTCAAGAGAAGTCGCTCAAAGAATTCACCTGTGTCTCATCCGCTACAATACATTCATGCTCCATTCTTTCATGACCGCCACCCTGAACCCTATATCATGAGATCGTTTTCACCTCCAAAATCATTTGCTCCATTCCGTGTTGTAGTTGTGGGATTCATTAAGGCCCTCCTATGATGGGTCGCTTCTTGTTGACATCAACTCATTATCCAAGAAGTCGACTTAGGAACAACGCTTTCAGTACTTTGAAGCTTGCATGCCTCAATGGCAAGTTTCTCACTTCCGGCGACATGTTTACATCATTGGGCTTCGACCGGAAGATTTTACATGGTTTTCAACACCAAGTCCCTTTTTCACATTGCGTGAATTTTACTATCATACCTTGAGGGTCATCATCATTATCGGTGATTCCTCTCACACCTGTTAACAGCTTACATCATTAGCTAGTAATCAGGCGATGTATTTCCATGTTCGACTCCAAAACATCTTTCACATGGATCGACTTGTACTCCGAGTGAAGATTGAACGAGTTTGAAGACAGTGGATCTAGTTTCATCCATCTAGGCTATGATATATTTAGGAATATAAAGACATCAAATGTACATAATTTCCAAACAGATGATCATCTGAATCAAAGGATGATGACTCTGTCCAAATCATTAGTCTACTACACAAAGGGTTTTCTGTCTTATGTACATGAAAATGAATTTATAAAGCTGAGCATGGGAATGCCCGCCTCAGCTAGATCATGAAAAATATTATGAAGATAATGTATTGTATTGTATCTTATTACAGGTCGCCTTCCAGCTCAAAAAAACTTTCGATCCTCATGATAAAGCATTTCACCTGACATCAAAAGATTAACGCCCTCATGCTTTAGGGGGCAACTGTTATAGAAATTTTTGGGCACTGCAAACCCAATCATACATTTCCATAAACCAAGGGCTCCTAAGTCCCTAAAAGTGTTGCTTCATGCCCTAAAGGAACAAGGTCAGCTGATTACATCATCTCCCAGAAGTTCTCCACAGAAAACTACTTAGAACTAGTCAAAACTGGACCATACAAAATGCCCAGTGTAGAGGGTGCGATGCATCTCACCTGCTCAGTGTAAAGGGTGTGATGCATATTGGAAATCCCTTCTGTAGGGTGTGATGGGAAAGAGTGGACAAATGGCAGAGATAGCTTGTAAGGTGGATGATCATGGAATCTTCTAGAAACTTCTCCTATGACACTTGCCTCTCTGAATTCACCCTGGGATGAGTAAGAGATAATCAATCTCCAAGTGGAATAAAGAACTATCAGAGAGAGGACACTAATCAAAATCCCAGAAGTTGACTCACCCCCCTGCAATCATCTATATATGGATCCCTCATCACAGAGATCCAGAGGCTGGAATCTTGTATCTTGTAAGAAAGTGTTGTTGGTTTCTTGGTGCAACATCATAGTTTTGGGTGATCTAAGATTTTCATGAGGTGAAGGGCTTTCATGCTGCGAGGATGACGCTGGGTCAGAACAATTGGTTGTAATCCTCTTTGCTATTCTTGATATTAATAAATCTATTCAAGCTTTCCTCCACATTCTTGTAGGTTTGATGGTATATGCATTTGTGTGGTCAATACATATCTGGTCCCATATCGTTTATGATTGTAGATCTCTGTTCTTCGATAGTATTATGCTGCTTTGATTCTAGAAGTTCTCTTTGAAGCTGGGTAGACGAAGAAGGAGTGGCAAAGATCTATCAAAAGGTAGAGGAACTAAGCGAGGAACCAAGCGCAAGACTGAGGTTGGTGTCCTTTGTTCCCCTCTTATCTACTTCTCATAAAGGAAAGTGAAAGTAGTTTTAGTTTGTTTGTTTCTAAGATAGCTACCAGTCTTAGTGGGACTAGCAGCTCCGAGTGGACACTAGATTTCCAGATAACAATGCTTTCTCTTGATTTGATGAAATTCTTCCTTAATATTAGCGAGCGAGATCCTCATCTCTTTCTTGTACTTGAAGCTTGACAAGGTCAACTTCCTTCCTTGTCTTTTCCTAGTCACCAACTTGTGCTTTCTTCCTAAGTTCCTCATTTTCATTTTTCAAATTGTTAATCTCTTTTCTGGCAGCTAGAAGTTTAGAGAGGATATCTTCTTTAAAATATTCTTCATTCTCTTCATCTTCTAGGTCTTCTTTAGCCTTGATGTTATCACTCTTATCTTCAACTTCCTTGATGGTCTTTGGATTTCCTTCTTGTTTTCCATCATTTTCTTGACTAGAGATCATTGTCAGCACTCCTTTTGAGTGAAGATCATGAAGTTTATCCCATATGCATTTTCATAAAGAACATTTTTCAAAATTGGCCTTCATAGAATCTGGTAGACTATTCAATATTTCTTTCATTTCTCTTGTATCATGTTCCTTGGATTCTCCATCCATCATACTATTAGCAATCACCGATTTCCAGAATTCAGTGCCTTGATTATTTAAAAGATTCATCATTCCTTCCTCCCATATATCAAAGTTTCCATTGAACAATGGCACCTTCACAAATTCATTGACTTGAATTCTGGTGGTTGAGAGAGACACCTATTTAGGAGGATTGGATACTTTCATCCTTGGCTTCACCATTTTTGTTCTAATGTTCAACATTCAATTTTAGGTCCCTATAATACTAGTTTAACACCTTAATTTTATTAGTACAACCCCCTTATTATATTGTTGTTCCCATGTAGTCCCCATATTATTATTATTGAGCCCCACAGAAGCCCATTATTGTTATTATTGTTCCCTTACATTATTATTGTTATGTCGGCTCTGATTATACTATGACCCCTTAGACTTCTATATATAAAAAAGAGGCCTTGTCATTTGTATCTTCCAAGAATTGTTCATTTGTGTAATGTAAAGGAGGTTTTCCCCTCGAACAGGCTTATTTATAAGGCATTCATCTATCTTTTCTATCTTTTTGTGAGTTGGTTTCATAACATTTGGTATCAGAGCATTGGATTCTAGGGTTTAGCTGCTCTAACAAGACATCTTGGTATTGTCGCTATAACTTTTTTCTATGAATTTTTAGAAGCTAAAAACAAAACCCATTTGAGAATAAATTGGTTTGAACCTTGGGTCCGAACTTCAGATCTTGTCACTCTATATTTTGGAGAGATGATCTGAGGAAGTTAAGTTTTCGCAAGCTCCATAATTTAATCTCAAACAAGTCGTCGTGAAATGTTCACTATAATATTGTTTTTACAAAGTCTCAGACTCTAAAATAAAAACCCTTTTGAACCAAATCTTGCTGAAGCTTGGGTCTAAATTGTAGATCTTGTCTGACTATAGTTTCAAAGATATAATCTAAGGAATTTAGGGTTTTTGCAGATTCCTGAATTACATTCTAAACAGGTGACCATGGGAAAATCGTCATAACTTTCTCTATGAGCATCTGATTGCAATTTCATGAGAAGTTACCGAAAGAGGACATATTGTAGTCTTCTGTGTATATTGTTTAGATCCTAAGGTTGAAATAGTGACACTTGTAACTTTGTACAAGTGTGCTCTACTGAACCAGTCTATAATCAGCTCATCGTGGGATATTTGACATAAATCTTCCTTGCTGAATCCAATATTGATCAAAATTACGGGGTTAGAAATAGAGCGCAGAGGGCTACCACATGATGAAATTTCAGAACTTGGAGATCTGAAATTACAGAGTTACATTTGTTTCAAGATCGAGCTCCTAAAATCAAGAGAAGGCGATATGAGGAAGTTTGATGGAAAGGATCCGGTAAATTGGATACTATAGATGGAGCAATATCTTGATCTACATGAGGTGAAACAATTATGAAAGGTATGTATTACATCTTCATATTTAGAATCAAATCAATTGTTATGGTGTAAAGGGCCTTTTTCTTGTAAACCACTTGTTATGTGCTCAACTTTCAGAGAGGAAATGATAACACATTATGAGGATACAAAGAGGAACACCTCCTTTAGCCAATTGATAAATCTCAAACAAAAGTGTACAATGGCAGAGCACATTGAGGTCATTAAAACATTGAATATAAGGGAAAATGATATTCTAGAGAAGAAGAGGATTGATGTCTCCATATGATCCAAATTGGATCCATGAAAAATTATCTAGTGCCATGACTGTATCAAATCAGGATAGACTTAGAATTTATGAACAAAGAGCTATCAGGAAGACCTCTGGACAATGGCAGTTTGCAGTCAGCAAGGAATGACAAGGACCTCAGTCAAAGCGCACTAACTGAGGCCCATGGAGACCACGCATGAGGCAAAACTGGCAGTTTGGATGCTCGGATCGGGAAACAAAGGCCATTTCTGATGGACTGAGAAAAACCCCTTGAGAAGGAGAAGCCTTGAGTGCTCAGTCACATGGGAAGCCAGGAAACCATAAGGAAAGTGCTAAGGAAAAAGGCGGGTCCCGTGCTCCAAAACTGGAAGTATATTGGAGGCACATTAGGGTGGTAAGTGGATTTGGCAGAAAACGAGTGATTCCATTCATCGCACGATGCGTGTTCAGTGGATGAGAGAGAAAATCACCTCTCATCATAGGCTAACGGTCGAGCAAATCAACCACGCAAAATGAGCAAACACTGTAGGATCTGGGGACTCCAAACCTGATGGTGGAGATTGCGCCTGATGGGAAAACCAAATTTGATAGGGGAATTATGCCGCAACATACAAAAGTTTGAAGTCTAATTTGACCACTGAGTTGGCGGATGAATCATTCCACAGTGTAACTAAAATACCGAACCATTGAGGAAGAGTTGGCACAGTTTGTGAGAGGACAAGTGGCCACCTCCCTGTAAGACGTTGGCGACGATGCAGGGGCAGGGAACTCTAAGCGAACAATAGCAAGTGATTTGAAGGGGTAGAAGAGGAAGCGAACAGTCAAGGATAGTTTGGCTTTAAGCCATGAATAAAAAAATAGAGAATAGAATAGAGAGCATGATAAGGAAGAACCAAAGAAGAAAAACAGTGACAGAAAAGGCGAAAGAGATAGTGAAGAAAGAAGCAGAAAACAGAGAGTCGAGCTGACCTAAGGCAACATCCATTAGGAAAAACCAGGCTTGAGAGGTTCAACCCATCCCTATGAGGACATCTATCAGGAATTGAGCACCATTAGACTTATATCATTAAAGACCAAAGAAGTCAAGACTTGGTAAGGAAAGAGTCTGTGCACTCTAGTGGCTTGGGGAATCCAAGAACCACCCTACTAAGCATCCTTTCTTTCAGGAGACTCAAGTTGAGCTCCTCATTGTAAATCTCTGCTTTAAATACACAATAAAAGAAGGCCACCACTGAAAGCTAGATAGGAGATGTAACTGTGGAGAATAGGGTGAACTCCTTATTAATGAATTGTGTTCTTGTATTTTCTTACTATATTTCCCTTACTTTTTTCCATTTTCCATTTTTTGTGTATTTTTCAATCTGATTGATCTGTTGCCTAAAATAACATAGACATACACCAGCAAATGAGTCTGTAATACCTTGATTCATTATTTAATTAACTGAGATCACTCACGAGTGACTTTCAGATCACCATAGGGACTTTAAAGGATAACATTCAACATGAGGTTCATCTTTGGGAACCTGATTCATTAGAGAAGGCATTCAGGTTGGCAAGAAAAGTGGAAAGCAAAATTATAGCAACAATGAAGTTTGGTCCTCACAACTATAAATATGGAAGTGTTGTTTCTCCTATCCTTCCACAACATATAAGTTTGACACCACAACAATTGGAAGAAAAAAGAGCAAAAGGGCTTTGTTACAATTGTGATAACAAATAGATTGAAGGTTATAAGTGTGCTGAGGAGAAATTATTTTACATATATTGTGAAGAGGAGGAAGAAAAGAATCAACAAACATCAAAAGAAGAGGATATACACCAGGAATCAACACCAGAGAAAGAAGAAATGAATCCTACCATATGTTGAAAAGCATTGGAAAGAATTACCACTCCTCAAACTCTCAAGATAGAAGGACATATCAAGAAGAAAAAGGTTCAAGAAGTGAAAGATCAGATCAAGAAAGAAGAAATGAATCTAACCATAGCTTGTAATGCATTGGACAAAACTACCACTGCTCAAACGATCAATATAGAAGGACATATCAAGAAGAAATATGTTCAAGAAGTGAAATATCACATTGAGCATAAAGAAATGAATCCAACCATATCTTGTAATGCATTGGAGGAAATTACGACTCCTCAAACTCTCAAGATAGAAGGACATGCCAAGAAGAAAAAAATTCAAGCACTGAAATATTACATCAAGCATCAACAACAAGTTCCCCAACTTTTAAAGGATAACGCCACTTTGGTGTAGAATCAAATGAAACAATGGGTAGATCAACATCACAGTGAAACAAGTTTTGATGTGGGCGATTGGGTAATTTTATGACTACATCTCAAGCAAGCTATCTATGAGAAGGAAACTTTGGTAATATTACATGCACTTAAGAAATGGTGACCTTACCTAATGGGAAGACACTTGAAGGCAAAAATGGATCATGATAGTCCTAAATACCTTTTAGAACAAATATTATCTTTAAAATAACAAAAAAATGGGTCAAAAATGTGTTGGGTTATGACTTTGCAATCATCTACAAAAAAGGGAACAAAAATGTTGTTGTAGATGAACTCTCAAGAAAGGACAAGGATGTGGAAGAATTGTTTTGTGATATTTCTATTATCTAACTAGATTGGATAAACAAAGCAAGGGATGAATGGAAGAAGGATGAAGAAGTGTGGCCACTCATTCAAAATTTGCAGAAGATCCCAGTTCCAACAATATTTCTAGAACTTGACAAGAAAGGAAAAACCATATTGGATCTTGGAGCTGTCACAGAAATAATAACTCGACAGCTATGAAATTGATCAATTTTAGAGTATCTCATCAAGTCAAATAACGTATCCGTTGAATATTCCACATGGGAGGACAATAATTTTATACATAAGCATCAAGAACTACTAAAGCATTGAGGACAACACTTTTTGAAGGAGAGGGGCATGTTAGGTCCCTATACTACTAGTGTAACCCCTTACTATTACTAGTACAACCCCCTTATTATATTTTTGTGCCCATGTAGTCCCCATATTGATATTATTGTGCCCTATAGAAGCCCACTATTTTTTTATTGTTCCCTTACATTATTATTGTTAAGTCATCTTTGATTATATTATGACCCCTTAGACTGCTATATATAGAAAGGAGGTCTTGTCATTAGTATCATCCAAGAACTGTTCATTTGTGTAATCTAAAGGAGGTTGATCCATCGAAGAGGCTTATTTATAAGGTGTTCATATATCTTTTCTATCTCTTTGTGAGTTGGTTTCATAACATTCAAGTTGTTGCCCTTTGAATGAAGGTATTGACTCTAATATCAATTGTTGGCAATACTGAGAGTGGGGTTGAACCAATATTTCTTTTCAATTATTATCTTTACCAGTTAGATCACTTATATTTAGAACACAAAATGGAAAATTATAGAATAAATACTTTTATTAATTTATTCCTTCAATAAATCAAGCACAATGTATATAGGGATCCAACCCTAGATGAAGACACCGATCTTCAAACTTCGAGGCTCCAACCTGTTGCCAAGCACCAACTTGGAATTTTGTGAGGCTCCAACCCCTAGGGAACTGAACCTATCTTCTCAAGGCACCGATCTTGTGTTTAAAGCCTCCAAAACCTAGGGCACCAACCCTTCTTTAGTATATACTACAATATGGTTTCTACGGGACTCTGATCCTCTAGGGCTTCAACCCTATCTTATCCAGGAAGCCAACATTGAGTTTAAGAGCACCAATGATATGGAATTAAACAGGAATGCAAAAAAATACATATATAACCATATGCCCGAAGATGCAGTGGAAATAATACTTAATTTCTTTAATGTAAAATAATGAAATATGCTTACAAACAAAAATGGAAATAAACCAGCTAGGGCGACGATAGCTTATCTTTGAGAAGAGATGTGGATGAAACATGCCTCCGAACTATCTTAAAATGAGGCTCTAAGGGCTAATTATTGTCTAGAAACAATGGAAAACCCCAAACAACCAAAAACCTAACCCTAGAAGATGAAAAGCCAAACTGGGGGCCCCGTTTCGGTAAATTGGTACATCAACTTCCCAAGGCCATAACTTTAGCATATGATCTTAATTTGATGTGCACAGTATAGATCTATACGAGGACTATAGCTTTTGGAAGAGAAACATCAGACCCTGGACTCATGTTGCTCCCCGTTTTCCCACAAAACGTTGTTTAGGGCCTCAAAATGGCTTAGGAAGTTCAAGACCTGAAAAACTGCTAAAAATAGTAAACTGTGCTACAATTAAGGAAACTGAAAAGCTGAAAGAAACAATGGTGGGGGTCCAAGTGGACTTGGCAGGTGGCCACCAATATCCACCTAGATCATTCCTCCCCCCTTAGGAAGCAATGGTCCCCATTGTGTTGAGTTCGTCCATGAGATGAGGAAACTTCTGCTCAACTTGGTCCCTGGTGAACCACTTGCCCTAGTGAAGGAGTTGGCCTGCTTTGACAACTCGATGCAATTGGATATTCTACTAGCGAGTGTGCTTGATCTGTGTGTCCATGATCAGATCAGTTACAGCTTGTTCTATGCAATCTGGATTTAACTCTGTGGGTGTGAGCTGTTTTGCAATGTCGGATGTGTCTAGTAATGGTGGAAAGTATGGCCGAAGGCAGTCAACATTGAACACTGGGTGCAAGCCAAGGAATGGGGGAATGTTGAGTTCAAATGCACTGTCTCCCACAACCTTGGTAATGGTGTAAGGACCATATCGGAGTGGTCTGAGTTTTCAATAGGCTCCGGTAAGGTGTTCCTTTTGCAAATGCAACCAGATTTTGTTACCCACCTGAAAATTGTGTGGCACTCGATGTTGATCATGTCGCTACTTGTACTTGGCATTTGATTTCTCTAGAATGTCATGGACCTACTGGAAAATATGCTGGATTTGCTCAATGAAGTTGTTTACCTTATCTATTTCAGATTGAACATGAGCCGAATCTACGTGAGTAGTTGCAACTGGCATGGCCACATCAATGGGATATAGTGGATGGAATCCTAAGCCCACCTGAAAAAGGGTTGTGGCCAGTCGAGTTGTGGAGAGCCTGGTTGTAGCTGTATTGAACATAGGGGAGGTTCTCATCCCATGGGCGTGGATTCTTTGAGTTGTACATGCGCATAATGTGTACGATCATCATGTTGACAACCTCTATCTGGCCATCAGTTTGAGGATGCAAGGCTGTGGACTTAGTGAGTTTGGTGTCAATCATCAACATAGACTGGACCAAAATGTACTAAGGAACCTGCTATCCTAATCTAAGATGATACACTGTGGGATCCGAAAGTGTACCCACACTCGTTCAAAGAAAATTTTAGCAGTGGATTCTACTGTGATATTCTTCTTGTAGGCGACCATAATGGCCATCTTTGAGAACTTGTCAAAAGCCACAAAAACACAATCATTTCCATGCTTAGTGGAAGGAATACCTAACATGTAATCCATGGAGATGGATTCATATGGTCGACTATGGGTAGGCAGCGGGGTATAGAGGCCTTGCTTCTTAATGGTTGGTTTGGCAATGGTGCAGGAAGTGCATGATTTGATGTACTTCCCGGCATTGTGTCAAAGATTCGGCCAATAGAAATACTTATGCAGTAATACCACTAGTTTCTTGACGCCGAAATGTCTAACTGCGTGACTGTAGTGTGCTTCCCAAATAATCTTGGAACACTCACTTGAAGGAACACAAAGGTGACCCAAGTGGCATAATAGGGCATCCTAGAGGTGAAAATATAGAACATGTTGACCGTCCAAGAGTGTTTAGTATGTGTGGCCAAATTTTGGGTTGCTTCTGTAGAGAAGTGGCCAATCAGAAGTCTTGTGCCCATAAGAGTTTAGCACAGTGGTTAACACCATGATTGGTGGTGGACTAAGGCAATCTGCAACATTATTGGTGCTACATTTCTTATACTTGATATTCAAATGGAACTGTTGTAGGTATGTGGTCCACTTCTGATGGCGATCATTCTGCAATTTCCTTTGGGTCTGTATGAACTGTAGGGGTCGATGGTCTATGTGGGTGACCATTTCCTTCCCCAAAATGTAATGCTTCCATTTTCGGCAGGCATGCACAATGGAGTACATATCTTTGTCATAAGTGGGATACTTCCGCACTATCTCTGAAAGTGTCTCACTATGATATGCCACTAGATGCCCATGTTGAGTAAGGACTACCCCAATAGCATAGTCAGAGGCATCTATCTTGATCTTAGATGGTTGTTGCAAGTCTGGTAATGCAAGTGCGGGTGTTGTGTAGAGGTGATCTTTCAACTCTGTGAATGTCCTCTCCTGAGATTCAAACCAAAAGAATTTTTCTTTTGCTCTGCCCTTCGTGACTTGTCTCAAGCGCCAAGTGATATGATAAAATCACATCACGAACCTGCGATAGAAGTTGGAAAGACCTAGAAAGTTGCGGAGCTCTATCAGAGTGGTTGGACATGGCCAATATTGAATGACTTGGATCTTGGATGGATCCACATGCACCCCTTGTTCACCAGTAATCTATCCCAAATACTAAACTTGGGTCATGACAAAAGTGCATTTCTCAAATTTGGCACATAACTTGTGTTGCCGCAGTGTTTGGAGAACTTGTCGAATGTGATGGAGCTCCTCTTCCCAACTCTGGCTAAAGATCAAGATGTCATCCAAGTATAGCACTACAAATGAGTTGGTGAATGGCCACAAGATGTCATCCTTTAGCCTCATGAAGGTTGTAGGAGCATTCGTTAATCCAAAAGACATCACCAACCATTCAAATAGGCCCTCCTTAGCTTTGAAGGTAGTCTTCCACACATTTGAGGGTTCGATTCATACTTGATGATATCCTAACTTCAACTGGATCTTGGTGAAATATTTTACCCCCTTCAGTTGGTACAAGAGGTAATCAATCCATGGGATCAGGTACCTATTACGGACAGTGATCTTGTTCAGCACCCGATAGTCAATACAAAGTCTTCAAGACCCATCTTTCTTTTTTACCAATAGGATTTGGCTCCCACCGCGCGATGAACTTGGACGAATGTGACCTTTTTGCAGCAACTCCTAAATTTTCCTCTTGATTTCATCATTCTCTAGAATGGAGCACCAAAATATTGGTCCATTGGGCAGCATGCACCTAGGGTTAGATTGATGGAGTGCTTGACCTGATAGTCTAGAGGAACCCCTGCAGGGGAGGTGAAGATTTCCTCATACTCCTCCACGACCTTTTCCATCTGTAGTTGTCGTGTGGACGGGCCCTGTCTAGAGGTCGTGGCCACCATCTTATTCTTTCCTTGAGGGTGTATCATTAGGAAAACAAATTTCCTAGTTTTGGAAATGAGCTTACTGCATTGTTTTGCAGTAATCAAAGTGATGGTCGTAGGTGGTGCTAGCTCCGGTATCCTGTACAACTTAGTTCCCAAAGTAACAATAAACAACATAGGGCCTTGATTCGTACAGAGCATGTCGCTTCCACAAGTATGGTTGTCCTAGGAATACATCACAAACTTCAAGGGGAGCAATGTGACACAATACCTCATCTGTGAAGGGCTTGATGTTGTATGGAAGGCGACACTATTGGCTCACGCGAAGATCCTATCTTTGGTGAAGCCACCCAATGTTGTATGGTTGTGGATATGCTGTGGTCGGTAAGCCCAGCTGCTTCATGACCTCTAGCGAAATGATATTCTTTTGGTTCCTGTTGTCGACAATGAACTATAGTGGGGATCCCTTTACCCACATCTAGGAGTGGAAGAGATGATCCTCCTCCTCTGGATCTTCAGGTTACTCCCTCTGGATATTCGTGGTGGAAACGGTGGGGTTGGGCTCTGCACCGATAATATGCTTCCCTTTGTCATTAACCTTGTCGGGTTCTGACTCAGAGTCGAAACCTGCATCTGATTATGAAACCTTTAACTCAGCCACCAGTGACTGCTTGGCCTGAAACTCACTTGTGTTGTGACTGGAGCTCTTATTGAACTCACACCATTTTCCCGTGTCCTTCTTTGGCTTTGCGGCATTGTTCTTTACTTGTAGCTTTGGTGGGTTGTCTTGGGCCACCCCACCTTGGCTTTGTCCTTTGTTCTGCTATTTGGGGGCACCTTTCCCTTGCTTCAGATTCAAAGATCCAAAGTCTCACTTCTTCTGTTTAATATTTTTCTCAACCCTGACAGCATATCTGTATGGAGTGCCAAGCGAGGAGATGTTCAAGAATTCTATTTCTTCCTGGATGTACTTGTGCACGTATTTGTGGTATTTGAGTACCAAATGCTGCTTTGAATCCTTCATACCCAACTTTGTGTGAAGGCTATGGAAAATATTGGTGAACTTCGACACGTCTTGGTCCCTTCCCTGCCGCAGCATTGTCTACTTTATGTATTGATCCTCATAGCTTCTGACAGGGTAGTATTGCTCCTTGATGGCATCCTAGAATGAATTCCAAGTGGGTGCAACTAAAAATAGTGAGCCTGTACTTTCATCCTTATGCTCGCAGTAGGTTTCCCACCACTCCTTGACATGGGGGGTTGCTTTGAGAAGAGCGAAAATAATGTTTTCCCGACTGGAAAAATCATGAACAAAAAAATAACCCTCCAGTAGATTTAACCATTTATCGATGACATCTACCTCTATTTGACCCTAGAATATGGGTATTTCAAAATTAACTTGTACCTTAAACGGTGTGGCATTCCCAAAGTAGTTGTTGGAAGTCGATGTGTCACCGCTGGGTAGCCCCTAAAAGATCTAGGAAACTTTGTCCATCATCACGTTCCTTTGTTGCTTAAGGGCTTCTTTGAGCAAGATTTTGATAGGATCTCCTACCCCCTCATCTTTCTTTTCATCTGCCATGGGAGGCCATCGGGATTTGTGAGGCTGGTCTTGCAAAGGTTCAACCAGTTCAAGCCCTAACTCCTTATATCCCAACCTCATTGGAGACATGCAAAGAAAAACAGAGAATCAAAGCAGATTTCTCTAATACCACTTATCCGGATTTAAACAGGAATGCAAAAAAATATAGAGATAACCATATACACAAAGATGCAGTGGAAATAATACTTAATTTCATTAATGTAAAATACTGAAATATGCTTACAAATAGAAATGGAAATAAACCAACTAGGGCGATGGTATCTTATCTTTGATAAAAGATGTGGAGGCTACATGCCTTTGAACTGTCTTACAATGAGGCTTGAAGGCCTATTTATTGTTGAGAAATAATGGAAAACACTAAACATCCAAAAACCTAACCCTAGAAGATGAAACACCAAACTGTGGGCCCCGTTTGGGTAAATTGGTACATCAACTTCCCGGGGTCATAACTTTAGCATACGATCTCTGTTTTATGTGCACAGTATCTCATTAGAAAGATCTATCTGAGCACTAAAACTTTGGGAAGAGAAAGATCTGTCCATGGACCCAAGTTTCTCCCAAATTTCCCAAAACATGTCGTTTAGGGCCTAAAAACAACTCTGAAAGTTCAAGACCCAAGAAACTGCTAAAAATAGTAAATTGTGCTACAGTCAAGGAAACTGAAAAGCTGAAAGAAACAATGGTGGGGGTCCAAGTGGACTTGGCAGGTGGCCACCAACATCCACCTAGATCAACCAAATCCATGCACACCAATCTTATATTTTCCAAGCGCCATCTTGAACTTTCCAAGACACCAACCTTGTAAATTCTTAAGCACCAACCCCAAGGGCTCCAACCCTATAGCTTCACTTTGTCAAGGTATGTTTGGTTGTACTTCAGAACTCCCAAGGTATTCTTCACCCAATCATGTCAATCTTAAGCTTCATTGCAGTCTTCATCCTACATCATCAATGAAAACCTTAACTTCTTAGAGGGTATCACCACTACTCTATACATCAACTAGACAAAATCTCCAAGGTCACCTCATGATGGATTCAATGCATCATTGTCTCCAATAGTATCTCCAAGAACAAATTATATAATTCCTCCAAATATCTTAAAGTATTCTTCAAGGTGGCTTAAATGGGCAGCCCAATTTTTGCACCTGCTCTAGGCTTCTTCAAGGACTTCTTCAATGACTGTCGCAGGGAGCCTTCAACAATTCTCAAAGGTTTCGTTTAGGCCTACACAATAGTTATTCAAAGCTCCAATATATTTTTTCAAACTCCTTCAAATTTTATTCCATGAGGCCTTCAAGGTCAATAATATTGTCTCCAACAGTTGTACAATAGGTCATCAATAATGATCCAACAAATGATATTCAATAATGTTTGGCCAATAAGATTATTCCCAATATTGTTCCTTCAAGTCTTAATCAAGGTAAATTTAAAATATGCTTCAGTAAAGGGTTTAATAAGAACTTCAAATAAGAACTGGACTCTCCTTCAAAGAAGTGTCAAGGTCTGCTTCTTATGGTAGGCCGAAAACTCCTCCAAGGTGAAACCAAGGTCTGCACCTTATCACATCCACAAGAGGGCCTAATCTATGTCCTATCATGACTTTTCTCTTTAATTTTTCCACAATAATATTTCAAATCCTCCACAGTCCTATTCAAGCTCCAACTAAAATACCAAAACATTGCACTACAAGTATCCTCCACAGATGTAATATAGCATGCAAATCCGAGCTTAGTAGAGAGAGAGAGAGTACAATTTACAATATTCACTTGCCGAAAATAATCAATCAAAAAACATAAATAGAGAGTCCTAACCAAAAAGCCAACATTGGTCAACAGTGAGAAATTTACCTCCAAAATAGCTCATTCAACCTTGGTCAACTGGGCCTCCAACAACAAGATAATGCATCCCAAAATAGTCTAAAAGTAACTAGTCAAATCTGGTCAACAAAGTCAACGCAACAACCTAAATTAATGCAGTCAATGCTGGTCAACATAAGGGTCAAACCACCTCAATTTTTGTGCCCAAAAAAACATGCTATCCAAACAAAAGTCTCCCTCAAAAAACCAAAGTGAAACCAAGTCAACGCTGGAAATGTCAGCCTCCTGAAATTTCACTTTGCTGAAATTTTGGCCTCCTGAAATTTCGATCAAATCTGGTCAACATGGTGGCTAGAAAAGAGAGCCTTCCTTTTGCAGATGTGGAGAGAGAGAGGCCCATAAATTTGTACCCAACCAATATGAGAGAGATAAAGATGAATGAGATGAGATGCCAAAATGATGAGGAGGCACCTTGTATTTATATCCAATGTTGAAGGCAGGGGGAGGCTATTTTGATGGCTGGTCAACCTTGACAATTTGTCCATAATCAAAATAGATTCATAATTTCATTTGTACATGTCAGAATGTGATGATATTTAGATTAGTTCTACACTTCTTGGTAAGAGGAATCCAAGAAAAATATCATCTTCCTCATAAGAGTTGTGAAAAGTGATGTTTGGCCCTAGTTGCCCAATTTAACATCTTCTCATTCCAGTAAGTACGATGACACACTTTCAAGCAAGTTCAATTATGAAAATGAGTTAGCAACATCAGAATGTCATTTTCAACATATAAAGTGAAATTATATAATCCTCAAAGCTAATGGCAACCATCTAAGTCATCAGACATCCACCCATTGATTCATCCCTACTATAAAAATGTAAGTATAATACTTGGAGAGCGAAATTGTAAAACATAAATTTACGATATAAATTATGTATTAAATTCAAGGTATTTTAACTGAAGTTTCACATCAACCTGCTATTTTATGCAGACAAAGAGATCTTTTCAACGGAATATTGCGAATTATTGGTAATTTCGATAAATTATATGTCTAGAAATTTCCTTCTTTCTATGTCAAACAATTTCTCTTGGAAGCCACATGCCCACTTCAAATTTATTTATTTATTTATTAAATTTTAAGTTATTGTCTAAGCTTTCCTGTGGTTTCGCTAGAGATCATAACTTGTAGGAAGACATCAACAAAAATTTTCTGAAAACACCGATATTATTTCTTCGACTTCAGTAAATATTTGTGAGAGGGATCATCTAATTATGGTTCATGACTTAAGGATTTTGAAATCATTTAATTACCAAATTTTCCTATTGAAAATTTCAGTGTCTTGCACACACAAATTGAGAGCTTTGCATCGTTTCATGAGTGTTATGTAAATGTTGTTGCAAGTGGGAAGTAGAATAAAATTGTTTTGTGAGTGTTGTGGAAATGTTGTTGCAAGTGGGAAGTGGAATATGACATAGAAAGTAAAGGACTCATAGCACATAAATATTACAATTGACAAACTTAACATCATTATTGCTACTACTACTGCCTGAATAATGGTTTTATTTGTTCTATGTAATGGATAAGATATGTATGAAATTAGTTGAAAGTATAATTTTTAATTTTGTTGATGCCTAATCATAGGGATTGGGTGTACAACTATAAATAATGTAAATAAATAATAGAGAAAATGGAGAGTCATCAGGAGATGAAACTCAACAATCACTCCCTCATTTATATAATAATGAAAAACCTAAATGAATAATGTAATCTCACTTGAGGAGTTACCTCCTGAACTGACATGGTATCAGAGCCAGTTCTAGTTTTAGTTTTCCTCCCTTTGTAAGTCCCTCATGTTCTACCTATTTTTGAAGAAATGTCACCTTCTTTGCATCCTATATGCCTGAATTGGTCATTTCTCTATCATATTGCTGCAATATTATGTTCATTATTGAACTCGCTGGTCCAAATGTAGTGGGAGTGTAAAAGGGTCGATTTGCTACATTAAGGCATTAGTTTTCCTACTATGACGACTAGAGCCAATTGCCGCATGGAATGGTCATGTGATGGAAGTAAGTGTTTTGTATTGTGTGCTGGAAGGGTGGCACAACTAGAAGCATGGTGTTATGGCCATTACTGGTACTGCAACTGCATTTGAGTCTATTATTCCCTGGAGCATGGTGTTGGACAGAGTATGCTCTGAGTTTGGTAGAAGACCAAATGACCCTCCATTATATCAATATCGGAGACTACTGGGAAACACTACATAGATATGGTACAAATTATTTATATTCATTGAGTGATTGTTGTGGTCTGATATTAAAACTCTACATACGCTGGTCTGATATCAAAACGATGTATACACTGATATTTCAATATGAATATTTTGAAATTCTGCATATAAATCCCTATTCCTCAACTCCACTCCCATAGCTCCGGTTATCATAGCGTCGAAGACTGTTGGGGTATTTTTTAAACTGGTTGCAAATTCAGTGCTAAAGTTCTAGAAACAAAAGTTCGAGGTATGGTGAATGTATATGGTGTGAAGTGCATTCAACTCCTTTGAAAATGATGGTAGTATTAAAATTCGTTGAGATTTTTGAATGGTGATAATAGAATGAGAATTTTTGATGGTATTTTTTTTGGGATATATATTATATGGTTTATATGTTGAAACCATCATATAATATATTTGTGAGTGGATGAATATATGCTATAGTAAAGGTATTAATATGGTGAATGCTTTTCTACCTAAACATAAGATATCCTGAAAGGTTGTGTTTGTTTTGGAAATCAAAAGAAGATAATTGTTTTGGGAATGCATTCACTAATATCTATTGTTGGAGTAGTTCTCTTTGGGAAAGAGGACTATCCATAATGTTCAAGGAAAATTAAACACATTGTCATTTTTAATGAGCTATGGAAAGGAGTGTATGTTGGACACGAAGATAAAGAACTAGAACAACCTACCTCAAACAGGGAATTCACTATTTGGGAAAATAAGAACAGCAAGGCTTATGCATTGATTACGACATTAGTAAATGAAGAGGTGAGTTTCCATATTTCACCATTTTAAAATGCCTTCAAAGCCTTACAAAAATTGAAGGAACTCTATGACTCACACTCTGCACTTGAAGTTGCTCAATTCACGATTAATGTTTTTAGCCTTGAATTACAAAATCATGATCCTAATGCTCTTGCATCAGAAGTAAAATCTATTATGCATGATATCAAAGTCACTAATGTTGAACTGGAAATTCCTCTGATAGCTTTTCTCAAGGCACTTTATCCCAATTACTCAAATTATCTTGAGTCATTGCAAGCAAATGGAAACCTCAAAGATATTACCTTTGACTCGTGAAACAATTTACTGAATGAGAGAAAGATTTTGGGAAGAGGGCAACTCAGTCTTCTGAAGATCCTCTGTGTCTTGCACATAGAGAGAAGAGTCTTTCTAAATATTATTCCAGAGGAAGAGGTGGTTGAAGAGGAAGAGTAAGAAGAAATTTTAGAGGTGGGGGGCAAACACTCTCAAGGAGAAAAGTCAAATTTACATTGCATACATTGCAAAAGATATGGATCACATGATGCATCCACATGCAAGTTCACTTGGGAAAAAATTGATTAGGAAAGAAACCAAGCCAAAGGTGAAACTAATGAGAAAGAGAAAGGTAAAGCACCTAAATCTGATTACTATGTTGTGGCACACTGTAATATTGGAGTAAATGAAGACTTGCTTAATGCTTCACTTGCTTCTTGGAAAAATGATTCGTTTCTTGTTTTAGGAGAAACTTTCCACAAGAATTTTAGAAGAGATTTTTTTGAAGAATTTACCGATAATGTTGATGGAGCAGTATACTTTGTAGACAAATTAAAACTCAAGCCATTAGGGCTTAGCACAATAAGGCTTAAATTGCCTGGTCTTCTACACTTTCTTCCACATCATGCTTTATATCTCCCACAGTTGAGGAGAAGCTTGTTGTCCTTGGTGCACATCTTCCAACAAGGACACTCCATTCACATGTTTTATGGTAAGGTTAAGGTAATAAAACCATCAGACCACTCACTTGTCATGACAAGGATAGAAGATGAAAGGCTTCTCAAGTTATAGGGTACCTCTGCTCATGAAAAATATTTCTCATACAATTCTCATTATGACGAAGGTAGATTTCCATCAAGTTTATTATGGCATGCTATATTTGTACACTTTGACTATGAAAACCTCCGCTTGTTGAAGAATTTTACTGGTTTGCCTACAATTCCTAGGAAACTTAAGTAATGTGATGCTTGCATTCTAGGAAAGCATAGAAAATAGTGTTTTCATGATTCACACTCCAGAGCACATAGAAAACTTGAACTAGTTCATTCAAATTTATGTGGTCCAATGTGTGTTCCTTTTTGCAAATGGAAATAAATATATGATGACATTTATTGATGACTACACTAGAATGTGTTGGGTTTATTTATTGAAGAACAAATATGATGCTTTTCAAACATTCAAGAACTTTCGTACATGGATTGAAAATGATGCACAATCCCATATTGGCTCTATTCACACTGATAATGGAAAAGAATACACTTCAAATGAATTTGAAAACTATATTCTCCAACATGGGATCAAACATCAAATAACTCTACCTTATAATCCCCAACAGAATAGAGTAGTTGAAAGAATGAATAGGACAATCTTCAACATGTAAAATTGATGATTTGGGCAAATGCAGTTCTATGTGTTGTATATGTAAAGAATAGACGTCCATCTAATGTTATTAAATACAAGACCCCTCATGAAATCTGGTATGGACACATTCCTTCGGTAAAGCATCTCAGGGTCTTTGATTCCACATGTTATGCCTTGATAGCAAAGGTATATAGAAACAAACTTGGTGCAAGAAGTATTCAAACACCTCCAAAGCATATCGTCTCTATGATGAAGTCAATAAAAAGTTTATTGTATCTAGAGATGTAATCTTTCTTGAATCATCCAAAACTGACAATGTCGTTAAGCGGAAACTTAATTGCTTGGATAGATTCATAAATGCAAAATCATGTCAAGAATTTGATAATTAGATTCCACATCTTTAAGGGGGAATTCCTATACTAGATCAACCTATGGAATCTTCTTCTGAAGCACTCTTTCCCCCACATGAAACTCCAACAACGGATGATACTTTGAGTGATGTGATTGAAAAAATTGGGAGACTCAATTTTGATTCAATTCAAACTCAATCAACTGAGCAACCTGGACCATCTTAGAAAGCCCCCCCAAATTGGATGACAAAGACACTTGAAAGTGTTCTTCATGATGAGGTTGAAAAGACAAGAACTAGAAATTCAACCTAGAAAAATGGAGATGATGTAGATGAAATTGTTTCACCTATTGATATGGATGTTTCTTATGATTGTGAATTGAATTTTTCTACAAATTTTGAACCAACTTCCTTCAAAGAAGTTGCTTCTCATGATGAATGGAAAGAATCAATGCAAAAGGAGTATGATGCGTTGATAAAGAATGGCACTTGGAATATGGTTGATCCTCGATTGGCAACCAAACCAATTCGCTGCAAGTGGTTCTACAAGAAGAAGTTTAAAGCTGATGGCTCACTTGAAAAGCACAAAGGCAGACCTGTGGCAAAAGGTTTTGCACAAAAGGAAGGGGTCGATTATGAGGATAATTTTCCCCCACAACAAATTGGGCTACCATCTAGACACTCTTTTCCCTAGCAGCACAGAATGGTTGGAAAGTCCATCAAATGGATATAAAAATTGCTTTCTTGAATGAAGATCTAAAAGATAATGTTTTTATGTCGCATCCTAAAGGATTTGTTGTGAAAGGACATGAACATAAATTATGCAAACTTGTGAAATCCTTGTATGGCCTCAAACAAGCACTGCAAGCCTGGTATGAAAAACTAATTGAGCATCTTCTGAACCTCAATTTCAAACATTATGATCTTGATGATGCAACTTTATTTGTCAAGAAAGTTGACAAAACGATTGTATATCTTGTGGTATATGTAGATGATCCTTTTATGATAGGGAACAATGAGAGCTATATTGCATCCATAAACAAGGAATTGAGGAAAGGTTTTGAAATGGCAGATTTGGGCTATGTTCATTACTATCTTGGTATTAAAGTAGCTCAACATCTAAAGTACATATTCCTTTCTCAAAAGAAGTACATTGCGGATCTATTCAACAATTTTGGCATGGATGAATGCAATCCTCTGACTACTCCAATGGAACAAAACTTAAATCTCACATCCATTGAAGGAAAACAATTTGAGGATGCAACAAAGTGTAGACAACTTATAGGAAGTCTCAACTACATGACTACTACCAAACCAAAAATTTCATTTGCTGTTGGAATCCTCTCTAGGTTTACACAAAAGCCTTTTAAGGGACATTGGCCTGCTGTAAAAATATTTCGAAAGTACTTGAAGAGAAATCAAGTATGCACAAGTGGATGACTTCAGCTTGATTAGATACTCTGATTCAACCTTCGATGAAGACAAAGAAACTAGAGTATCTACTTATGGTTATTCTATGAGTCTTCGATCTGGAATGGTCTCCTGGAGATCGAGAAAACAATCAGTTCCATCTGATTCCACAACAGAGGCAGAATATGTGGCAGTAGTTGAGGCAACAGAAGAAATTGTGTGGCTCATGAAAATTCTAGAATATTTGCAGGTAAAACAAGTGCATTTGATTGCACTCATGATTGACAATACCTCAGCAATAAAGTTTGCCAAGAACCAAAAGTTCCATGATAGAACGAAGCACATCAATACAAAATATCATCTGATTCAATATAATGTTGAGGTCAAAACAATCCATCTTCACCATTGTTCCGTTAATGAGCATATTGCAAACATCTACACTAAAGCACTTGGAAGAGAAAAGCTTGAAATATTCAAAATGATGCTTGGACTCACCAACATCCCTTCAGATTAAGGTGGGGAATGTCGATACCTAATCATAGGGATTGGCTAAACAATTATAAATAATGCAAATAAATAGTAGAGAAAATGGAGAGTCATCGGGAGATGAAACTCAATAGTCACTACCTCATGTATATAATAATGAAAAACCTAAATGAATAATATAATATCATTTGACGAGTTACCTCCTGGCCTGACAAATTTATAAAATTATGAATGGTAATAATATAAGAATAAAATAGAATAAGTAAAATAAATAATTTCTAAATTGTTTTTCTATTTTAAAAATTATGAGGTATGTTTGTGATCTCTATCTTATTGTTACAAATTCTCAAAGACAGATAAATTAAATTACTAATAAATTAAATGGTACATAATTGCGTCCAACGCTTCTAGTATAGCTTACCTTATATTCCTCCTTTGCGCCAAATTATTTGAAATATCCACTTGTGAGTTACATGTAATAAAGTTAAATATGAACACTTTTAAATTGTTTTTTCACAAGGAATAGTATAACTAGGTGACCTTTTCACTTCCTTGACATTTGGCCTGCTTCCTCAAGATATTCCAAACTTAGGTGACATGTTTCATGGTAAGTAGGTGGTAAGTAGGTTGTGTAGGACCATTCATGCTTGATGTCGATGACACTCGGTGGCTATCATGTTTATATTTTGAGGTATAACTAGCATTTATATTGGTAGATGATTATGAACGTGGAATTTCTTGGAAAGTGTTAGGCGAATATCCTCCACTTTATTGAGGCTCAGTAGGAAGAGGATGAGCTCTATTGTTAGAAAATTGATAGGGGTAGAGGAGAGGATTTTTCCTCAAGAAAATAATTGTAGAAATATTTCAGTTGTCGTAAGAAATTGGACATAGGCTTAAGTAAAACACAAAAAATAACTCATGGCAAAATAGAGTAAAACAATGTGGTTGCGGTAAATCTACTCATGAAAGTTTGAAGCCATATCACAACAAACCAAACTTTGGAGGCTCTTGCTCCAAGTCAAACAAAACAACCTTAATGTGATTTACGTTTCACTAGGGGTTGACTAGTAACTCTTTGTAAAACTCTGTAAAACTTGTTTTCATTGGCTGACCACAAATTACTCCACGATTTTCTTCTCACTACCTCACATACTTACACCCTCACTCTCACTCAAACATGCAAATGACTTTTAAATTCATATTTATCCAAAACGTACATTTTTGACTCATTAATAAATGATAGAGAAAATGTTTAAGATCGAGGATAGGTGATTGTTCATATCCATGTGGCATAGTACATATTTCACTTGCGATAAAACTTTTTTTCATTGGCCCACCACAAATTACTCCACAATTTTCTCCTCACTACCTCACATACTTACACCCTCACTCTCGCTCAAACATGCAAAAGACTTTTAAATTCATATTTATCCAAAACATACATTTTTGACTCATTAATACATGACAGAGAAAATATTTAAGATAGAGGATGGGCGATTTTTCATGTCTATGTCGCACAGTACATATTCACTTACCGTCCTTCAACTTGCAAACAAATCGGCAAAGTGAAAAATTCATCTAACAAGTACGGCTACTGTCAGTGTGTTTAACGTGGTGGTTGGAATTAATTTTCCAACATTCTGCCTTAATCACAACTATCACCATTGATAATTCCGAAAGAGTCTCTCAGATAAGAAAAACTTTCACGTGCCAATGACTTTGTGAAAATGTTAGAAAAATGGAACACAATTTCACCTTTGTTAATCAGTTCTATAATAAAATGATATTTAGCATCAATATGCTTGGTCCTCTTGTGAAACACATAATACTTTGACAATGCAATTGCAGAAGTATTGTCATAGAAAATAGTTGTCGTTCCCTCTTGTTCATGGTGAAGATCCTTCAACATCCTTCTCATCCAAACTGATTAACACAATGCTGCTGTTGCGGCGACATATTCAACTTCTAGTGTTGATAATCAAACTATTGCATATTTCTTGGAGGCCCATGAAATGGCTCCAGAACCAAATGAAAAACATATCCTCACGTGCTCTTTCTGTCATCGACATTTCCTCCCCAATCACTGTCAATGTAACCAACCAACCAAAAATCATTTTTTGTGGCACACATTGATCTAGGTGGATCTTCAGACATAGTGGCATGGGAAAAAACTCAAAATTCAAAGTGATGGAAAGGAAATGAGCTTGACATAAGATCAAAGTGCTCATCGCCTTGATTCCAATGGTGTGAACAACACTCCAATTCGAGTATGGATGAAGAAGATAGAGTCAATCAAAGTTGAGTTGAATTTTGATGACTAGGCATGATTAATAAATGTGCAATTCGGACTTTCTTTGGTGAACAGAATCAAGCCAACTATGGCCAAATTCTAGGAAGAATTGTTGCCGCGTTAAAAGGACTCCTTTGGTTCAGAACCATATTTTAAAAATGCGGGGGTTGTTTTTGTATAACAAAAAAACTTAAAAAAAGCGTGGCGGGCCACCAACTATACCACCCCAAAAATAAACAACAAGCAAAGGAGAGGCAGGCCACAACCCTTGGCCCCTCCCTCAGCCACAGAACTCAACATAAAGGTGGGAGGGCTAGGCCATGACCCTGACCCCTCCACTGTTCCCACAAAGCCACTAAGCTAATTGACATGGGTGGGTCAGCCCTTAGGGTGCAGACCCAATCCAAACCAACAAAACTGTAACCATAAACGGAGAACGTGTGCCATTAAAAAGTTATGGAGGTGGGTACAGTGGGTAGGCCGCCTAAGACGACCCCATCCCAAATGAAATTTAATTGTAAAACATTTTTGTTTGTGTTGTATTAAAAAAGGAGGAGGCAGGGTTTGACCTCCTCACCTCCTCCCTATTAAACCGGATCACAACCAACTGTGCCAACAACATTATTGAGAAATCCGCCCTCAGAATTATATTTAAATGCAAAATTTTAGTGCACTCGGGCAGAGGAGGTAGTGCACACAGTTCGAGATAGAATTTTGCAGGAGGACAAAATTTTTATTTTGTCATTTCACAAATTTTATATGGTTTCAGCACTTCTTGACGCCATGAACGCAATGGCACTGTCCATTTCTCCATCAAGGTTCTTCACTTTTCATCCATTTTTCAATATGGAGGTATAATAATCTTTTTTGTAACTGATGCTTGTACTCTTCTTTTCCATGCCACTTAATGAATGAAGACCTCCCCATTGATCGAGCAGGGCCCGGAGACGTAATCCAAGTCAGACGAACTCTGTTATCAAGTCTTGTTGTCTTCTTTCATGCTTTATGTGTTTCTTCTCTTGGCTCATGTGCATGTTAAGTTTTCTATGTTAAGCTACAATTTATGCATGCAATTCTTTAATACATCTATAAGCAAAAGATTTTGGATCTAGTGGTATTAGATCAGGTATTTTTTTTAGATGTGAATTACATGTTTGTATGTTAACACGAAACAAGCTCCGAAAAGGTGAAGAGAAACTAAATTCTTTCGATCCTGAAGTAGGGCATGCACATTGAAGGAGAAACATGGTAGATGAAGAGGCTCGTCTTGAAGAGGAGCGGAATTTCTGCAAAACCTTCTATTCAATGGCAGAGAATTTCAGTCAATTGCTTTCAAGATTGCAGAAAGCAGAAGAGAGAAAACCGGAAGAACAAGGTTCAGAGCATGGAAATGGCCAAGAAAAACCCCCTCCTTCTCATTCCACGAATGAAAGTTCTTCTTCCGATCATCATCATAATCATAGAAATTCAAGGGATGCATCTAAGAAACCTTTCTTTAAATTAGATGTCAAATTTGATCTTCCCATGTTTAAAGGTGAAAGTAATGCAAAAAAAGCTTAACAAATGGATTAGGTAGATTGAAATCCACTGTAGGATTTAGCAAATCGGTGAGGACGAGGCAAATATTCAGTTGGCCTCTCTTCGGCTGAGTAGCACCGCACTAGTTTGGTGGGAGAGAAAATTGTGAAGCAGTAAGAGTGTGGGTAATCTTCTTTCCTCATGGCCTAATTTCATTTCTGCATGAAAGAAAGAATTCTATCTCTTGGGTTACTAACAAAAAGCCTTAATGGATTGGAAATACTTAAGGTAGGGCAGAGGTCAAGATGTTCAAAACTTTATAGAGGAATTTAGAAAATAGGCACTTAATTTGGACATTGCACTTGACTCACATGAAATAGTAACTAAGTATATTGGATCATTACATAGTTACCTTAGACATTCATTATTATTGTTTGAACCAACTACTATTGAATCTGCTAGTGTGAAGACAATCCATCTTGAGAACAGGGGTGAAAATGAAAGAGATGATAATTTCAAGAAACCACCTTTCAAACCTCCAAAGGGAAAACCCAAAGTGAAAGGAAAAGGAAAGCAGAAGACGATGGCATCAACCAAGAAAGATGAACAAAAAAGACCTTATTGCAATCACTGCAAAAGGAAGGTCATGACGACATTCATTGTTCGAAACAGTACCCAGAAAAGAGACCAAAGAATTATGGAGGAAAAGGAAAGCAGAAGACAGTGGCAACTATGCAGCAAGACCTTGGATCCAATTCGAGAGATGAAGCATTGAACATAGCAGCAGGAACAAAAGGTACTCTTACACCTCATTTTAATTCTGAATCACATGAAGGCACTAGTTCAATAAATGAGTCTCTTCCTAATGAATGAAAGAGAATTGAGCTATTTCATATTAGAGTTATCATAAATCATACAAAAGTGGAAACTTTATTTGATACCGGATCCCAAGAAAACTTGATTTCAAAGTCCTTGGTAAAGAAGCTAGGCTTAGAAACTAAATCACATTCAAAACCTTACCCACTTGGATGTATACATGATAAAACAAAATTGAATGTAACTAAGTAATGCAAGGTTAAATTTGTGATCGCTTCTAAGTTAGTGATTGAGGTAAAACTTGATGTGATACCATTGGACATCTATGGAATGGTGTTAGGAAGTCCACATCTATATGATAGAAAGGCAATCTTCTTTTGTCCTGAAAACAAATACCAAAGCACAAAATATGGGGTAGAATATATTGTAAGGGCTCATCAAACTAAAATTAGTGCGAGCCTTGTAAGTGCAGGACAACTGAAGAGGTTGGTGAATTCCAGCGAGGGTTGCATGGTTTTGATTGTAAGGGGAAAAGATGCAGAATTATCTGATGCTTTCCAGGGTTGTGATCATGCACATGAAAAGGAATTATGTGAATTAATTTCTAACTATGATGATATGTTTCAGGAACCAAGAGGATTACCTCCGAAGAGGAAAATCCAACATGAGATCCATTTGCAGCATTACTCTCCTTTATCGAATATTGGCATCTACAAGATGTCAACCATTGAGATGAAGGAAATAAAAAAGCAGGGGTAGGAACTATTGAACCAAGGGGTCATCAGACCAAGTACTTCTCCATGTGGCTCACTGATTGTCTTAGTGCCGAAGAAAGAGGCCACATGGAGGATGTGCGTGGATTATCGAGCACTAAACAAAATCATGGTGAAAAATAGTTACCCTCTTCCCCGCATTGATGACTTATTAGTTTAGTTAAAGAATGATATCTATTTCACCAAATTGGATTTCCGTTGTGGTTATCACTAGGTCCAAATTACAGAGCAAGATGTGTGCAAAAATTTCCTTCAAGACCAAACAGGGGTTGTTCGAATGGATGGTGATGGGGTTGTTCTAATGAGGGTCATGAATGATTTCCTTAGGCTTTTCATTGATGAATTTTTTCTTGTATATCTAGATAATATCCTTGTCTTTAGTAGAAGTTGGAATGAACATGTATGTTATGTGAAGAAAGTGTTTGATGTATTAAAAAATGAAAAAACTCTATGTAAAATTGTCAAAGTGTGAGTTTGGGAAAACCTCTTTGGTTTACCTAGGTCATCTTTTTGGTCATGGTCAGTTAAAATTGATCCCTCTAAAGTTGAAGCAATTGTAAATAGGCCTAAATGTACTAGTGTAACCGAGGTTCGCAACTTTTTGGGTGTAGTACAGTATTGGAGGAGATTTATTACCAATTTCTCTATTATTGTAGCACCTTTACACACATTGACAAGTGTAAAGAAAGTCTTTCAATGGGGAGGAAAGCAACATAAGTCCTTTGGAACATTGAAAGAAAAGATTAACACCGCCCCAGTCTTGGCCTTACCAGATCTCCAACAGCCATTCAAGATTGAGACAGACTCCAGCGGATATGTCATCGAAGCCATACTAATGCAACAAAGGAAGCTGATATATTACCATTTCGAGAAGTTCTCTCAGGCAGTGATAAACTATCCCACTTATGACAAGGAATTATATGCCTTGGTCCAGAGTGTGAAAAAGTGGAAACACTACCTGATTGGAAAGGAGACCATCATCCATACAGATCATCAGCACTTGTAATATGTTTAGTCATAGACAAAGTTGCAACAATCTCATCATTTTAGGTGGATGGGTTTTCTGCAGCAGTTTCATCTGGTAATAAAGTATAAGAAGGGCACTAGTAGGAAAGTTGTCGATATGTTATCTTGCCCTCCTATTTCTGTTTATGTTATTTTGCATAATGCTTCGTTATCTTTTGAAAGTTATGCTGAACAATATGTTAATGATAATGAATTTAAGGAGATTTATGCAAAACTAACCCATGGTTCATAGGTGAACAACTATCACTTGCAGGGAAAACTGTTGTATCACCTTGGAAAATTGTGCATACCCACTGGAGAAAGGGTACATGTAATCTAGGAGGCCCACACCTCCCTTGTGTCTGGTCATTTTGGTATTGAGAAAACTTTGTGTCATGTACAAAGATTTGTTTTTAGCCTCATATGAAGAACATTGTCACTCGCTATGTAAAGGGTCATGTGATGTGTTCTATTTCAAAGCCCTCTAATAGAAAACTCGGGCTCTACACACCACTCCCTATTCCGAGTCATCCATGGGATAGTGTGTTGATGGATTTTGTAGAAGGTTTGCCTTTGTCTAGAAAGAGTCACGACTATTTGTATGTCATCTTTGACTACTTTAGTAAGATATGTATTTTAACGCCTTGTAAAAAGCAGATTACTGCAGAGCAGACTGCTCATATTTTCTTTCAGCATGTTTGGGTCCATTTTGGGCTTCCCACATCGATTGTCTCAGAATAGGACTCTCGCTTTCTCGTAGAGTTTTGGACCAGCTTGAGGAAGAATATGGACACCAAGTTGAAAAGAAGCATGACATTTCATCCATAGACTGACATATAGACAAAAGTTGTCAACCGCACTGTGGTACATTTGTTGTGAGGCTATTGTGGGAAACATCCTAAGTTGTGGGATGAGCATCTTCCATATGTGCAGCATTCCTACAACCAAGCAGTGTACTCATACGCATCATTCACCATCTGATACATGTTTTGGCTACCTATAAAAAGACCCTTTTGATATGGTCTTTGGAAAGGAAGATGACTCTAGTGGATGTAATGATAGGGACAAAGCATAGTAGTTCATTCATCAGATTCAATTGATTCACTAAGAAGTACATGAGAAATTGAAGAAAAGTCAAGCCCGGTACAAGGCTCGAAATGAAAAACACTGAGTCAACCATCAATTTCAAGTGGGTGACAAAGTGTCGTTCCACATCAGCAAGGACAGGATGAAGGGAGAACAGAAGAAGTTGCAACCAATCCAATATGGTCCATTCACGATTTTGGAGAAGATTGGAAACAATTCCTTCCGTTTTGATTTGCTGATATATATGTAGATGTACTCCATAGTGAATTTGGAGAACTTAAAGCTGTAAGAGCCACCATTGATTATTGACATCGAAGAGGTGGGCACGATTCCTACAGTTGATAATTTTGCACCAGAGTATCTTGATGAGTTACCTGAAGACACCATCCTTGAAAGAAGAACCAAAACTTCACCACGAGGAGACGTGGAATACCTTCGAGTTGGTTTCAAGGGGATGCACCCTAGCAAGGAAAAATGATTAGAAAAAGAAAGAGTGAGGGAAAAGTTCCCTCACTTTCCAATTGATTGATAAAACTTTTGGCAGTCCAAAATCTCCTCAATGGGGAGGATTGATCCTTAAAAAACATGTGTAAAAAAATGAGTCTACATTCTTAGACTCTTTCATACAAAGTGTCTCAAAGTCTCTCCTTTTCATTTGTAGGTTTGTGTCTTTACGTTTTCCATGCTTTGGTAGGCTCTCTACAGGGTGTCCCATGGTCGATTGGACTTTGTTTTTGTTGTAACCCTTAGGAAAATACTTTCATGAACTATTTGAAAAATGTATAAGAGGGGGTTTTCATCCATCTTCATGTTGTTCCTCCACGAATCCCTTTATCCTTGAGGCAAGGCATTGTATGTTGTTGTTCCTCTATAGATCCCTTTATGCTTGAGGCAAGGGATTGTATGTTGTTTCATTTGCTTGTTCCAGAAAACCATTCTCAACACAAATCCTAAATGTTTTTATTGGGTTGTGTTATATTCTTTCCACATAGTTAACAGGGGGTTTGAGGGGTACCCGTTAGGTTGGGCAGACCCACCTATGGTTTTGTGCATGATTTTCACACATGTTTTTTGGACGCGATGGTTTTCGGTCCATGGTATTGGATGCGATAGTTTTTTGGTCCATGGTATTGGACGTGATGGTTTTCGGTCCATGGTATTGGATGCTTCTGCATGTATAAATATGTATTGTAACATTGAAAGGAATATAATGAAAAATCACGCTGGTAGTCCCGGTTTTGGGATCTAGGGGAAAATCTCTGTGCATATGTGTTTTTATGTTTTATGCTCTCGCATTGTTTATTTTTCTGTGATTTAGAATTCGTATGTAGGTAATTTCTGTACAGGGTTAAAACCTACAGTTTTGGGAAGAAAATATTGTCTTCATTGTAATAGCCCAATAATCATAATCTTTTCCATTAAAGTGAGTTATTTGAGTGTTAGTGATGCTTGTGCTTGTTGCTTCCATTTCTGAACCATGTTAGAAAATTTACATGCATGTGATAAATTGGAGGCTCATGCTTCACCTAAAACAAAGAAATCTTACTACGATTTGTTCTTCACTAGGGGTTGTTGAGTAACTCTTTGTAAAACTCCGTAAAACTTGTTTTCACCCTACCCACCACAAATTTCTCCAAGCTACTTCGGACACTTACATCCTCTCTAGTTTTTTTCTATATATATTTATTTACCGCAACTTTCAAGTAAGTATAAAAATAGGTTCTATTTATTTACCATATCTCCATTTATTTTTATTTATTTTTTTTTTTATTTTTATTTTATTCTTATTTTTATTTTCATATTTTATTTTGTTTTTAGATAACATAACATAAGAAGACCTTATAATATTTTTCCTTATGGGATAGAGAGCATGTCTCAAGGAAAGTAAGGAAGTAGAATAACAAATATCATAACTTGCTATGGTGAGATGACTCTAAGTCTAAGGAAGTAAAATGACAACTATCATAACTTGCTATGGTGAAATGGCTCTAAGTTTCTTCTCCTTGGACTTTTCTTATGGAAACCTTCTCTCGAATAAAGATCACCAATAATATTAATAATATCTCAAATCTCCATAACAAAATGCAATAAATAAATAAAAATATGCAAATTTCTGAGTCCTTTCTATCATAAGAAACATGATCAAAATTAATAAAAATCTCTCCCAACCAATCTAATTTATGTTAATCCCATTTGAATTATCCATCCCATTTGAAGGTCATCTCTTGTTAGGATTGTTCAACATTATAGGCCTTTACATGAAGGATATGGTTATTTAGGGTTCATCTTCGGAACAATTCAAAACAATGATAGCCATAAACCTTGCACTAAAGTTGGTAGTGACATTCATACCCAAGTCATCTTTCATAAAGTCATTGGAGATTATGGTCTCCTTTATCTAATGGTAGAAATCTAGATATCAATATTTCATGATTGTTGCACTCTAGACATGTACAATTGACCCTCCCATGAGCATAGTGATGCCCTCATGATTCTACCGGGGCTTGGTTACAACACTGTTTTCTTAATGTTAGCGCCGCTTGCATTCACATGAGTCTAACCTCGTAGACCACTCATGTTGGAAGTATACAATGCATCATAGCAAAAAAAAAGTCCTACTGTAATGTATATGAATGTGAGGACTATCGTGTAGCCCATGTCCAACAACTTGCATACTTTAGGAAATTACTCATGCAATGGCTTAAAACCCAATCCATCGAATCAGTAAATGTGCATTCCGCTGGGGCGGTACGAACTATGTATTGATAGGAGATATGGCCCAAAGCTTGATGTCTCAACCTCTTGATTCAAATAGACTACCCAGTTCAGTAGTAGTTTGAATAATGCCTTCATTTACATGTTATTATAGTACATCTGCATAACCATAAAAACATAAATGCATGTTCATCATGAACATAGTAATATAAAACAAAATTTATGCAAACATAGACTACCCAGTTCAGTAGTAGTTTGAATAATGCCTTCATTTACATGTTATTATAGTACATCTGCATAACCATAAAAACATAAATGCATGTTCATCATGAACATAGTAATATAAAACAAAATTTATGCAAACATAAAAACTATGAGGTTATGGGATACAATCCTAATCATGAACCTAATAGAAAGATTCATAAATTAGAAAATCATTCATATTTATAGTGCACAAAATATTGCATCATTCACACATGACATACATTGATCATAATCCATAAAAATATGATCAAAACTTATTCAGAAACAAAAAAAAAAAAAAGATATACACATAAATGCGAAGTTACAGTAAAAATAAAACTCATTTCAATAACATTAGAGAACTAAAATATCATTATGTATAAAATGGAATAAATTAACTTGGTTGATGGTAGCTTATCTATGAGAAGAGATGTGGCAGATACATGCCTCTCAACTATGCTAGAATTAGGCTCAAGGGAATTTTTTTTATTGAACAACAAAGAGAAACCCTAAACAACCAACATCTAACCCAGGGATATGGAACACCTAGAGTTTTTGGGTACCATTGGGGTTAGTTGGGCAGCCAACTTCCCAAGGTCATATCTTGGTTATATAATCTCCATTTAGCGCATATGATACCTCATTAGAAAGATCTCTCTGAGTAATATAGGATTTGTGGCAGGACCCTATCTATGGAAATGAGCTTATAACAGATGGTGGGCCCCAGTATTGCAACAATAATACTGCAACTCCTGGGACTCTCTTCTTTACTTTTATCAACCCGGTAGTTCATAACAAACTTGGAAGCGATGGTGTTGTATGCACAAGAACTAGCTCTTGCCGCGACTGTTACTTAATCAGCTGGCACAAGTCCACTAGGAGCTTAAGCCAACTTCTATGAGTTTTGAGAAGAAGCCTTTAAATGATCGATGAAAACTAACTCAAAGGAGGCTAACCTACTTGCAAAAAGAAACTAAAATCAGAAACAAAATGCAAACCCTAGTTTTACCAACTAACCCAATCGGTGCAAGAAAAGTGACGAAAGCAATGGAAATGGATGACATTGACTTTTAGAAATGTAAAATTCATGTGACTGAGCTACTTCTACAATAAAATCTAGAAAAAACATCTTTTTGTATTTTTGAGTAAGTTGGCAGAATTATTATGCATGTGCTTTACTGTTTTTAGCTATGCAGAGGTAGATTGGTGAAAGGAAATGCTTGTAGGAGGTTGGGAAGGTGAGAAGAGGGCCTAAGGGGTCCCTGGCACCCTTCCAGAGAGTTTCACAGTATTCAGACGTCAAGAAACCCCTTTCATGAGCTTCTACGGGAAGCCTGCAGGGGTTCTACAATATGTTCTGTAATTTCTACAGGATGTTCCGAAAAGAGGATTTTGGAGGGTTTATGGAGGAAAAATGGTGGGAAAGTGGAAATGTAGGTTGGATAAGGATGTTAAAGGGTCTAGGACCTAGGGAATGAGGCTAAGGAGTGATTGAATTTGTTCAATGATGGAGGGAGCAATGATGCACAAGAATGTAGAAATTAGAGCAAAGTGAGAGAATGTGGCAAATAAAAGGAAAGAATCTGAGTTAGAGGACGAAGCAGGTTGCATTGATGGGGTAAGGGTAAGCAGAGAGGTATTGCAAATTCTCTGCACACTATTTCTCAAGACTGATCGAAGAAAGGCTAGAAAAACAAAATACCTAGCTACTTTAACCTAATATGACCTAATTATCAGCAAAGAAAATGAACAGAAGTTTATTTGCAACGAAATCATGTGAAAAAGATATGCAAAATAAGAAATCATGAACCTGAGCATGTAACCAAAACTGGTATCAATTCTGCAAATGAGAATCTAATACTAACGATTGCATGACGAAGGAAATATAGTGTTTTTGTGACAGCAAGGATGCCTTGGTCTCAGCTCATGGTCCCAAGGAGGGAGAAGTGAGATCAAGGGTTGCTTGATGGCCTTTTCTGAAGATCTTTTCCTTTACCAAACTGTCAAATCGACCTAAAGCATGAAAAAATACTTTAACTATAAAAAACAACCTAAGTAACAAAGCAGGATTTTAGTCTAATAGTAGATTTTATTTTAAGAATGTAACAAAAACACATAAAAATAAACAAAGGAGGTACTAGGCACTTAGGTTGGGACCAACCCCAAGAGATACAGCCTCCTAAGAGAGATTAGAGCTGGTGCAAAGCTGGATTCATCTTTATTGGTCAAAAGAATAGTTACATCCCAAAAAATATCCACAAGGAAAAGCTCGAAGGTGTGTTGAAATGTAGAGCTAACATACTGCCTAAAAAATGACTAAGATCGAACTGCCAACTAGCTAACTTCTGCTAACCCAAATGAATCCCTAAGCCCTCTTATTTATAAAAATTGAGGACCCCAATAGCCTTCTTAAACTTTAGGAACTCGGTTTCCAAAACTTGTAGTTAACATCAACTTTACTAGCCCTTGCTCTGCCGCCCTCATGATAATTGATGTGGTCGCCCTTGAACTCTGAGCTGATGGTGGATAATTCGAGGTAAGGGCCCATGAATGAAGGGGACACCTTCCTACACATCCTCTTCCTTGTTCTTCCATGGATTTCGCTGTCAAGTGCTCATTAAAACCTTTGCTTTTGTCTCAAAATTGATTAAAAAACTGCAGAAAGCACCCATTAGACTTGTTGGCATAATGGCTAACCCAATTCACTCTAGTATCATAAATATAATAAAAAGCATGCATTAAACTAATGAGAATGATGGATTAAGTTGAATTAAGAGGCTGAATGAGCCCTTATAATTATCCATTTTTGGGGCTCATCACCACCCCCTGCTAAAAGTGTTTCTCATCCTCTGAGAAACTAATCTATATCTTCATCTTTGATGGCCCTGGTGGCTTCCTTATCATGCCAAGTTTTTGAAGTGATGTTCTCTTCTCGGTCATGAAACCATGCTTTTCTCTCTTCTTCTTCACTGACTGTGCTCCTTTTCTTGTAGTAGTTTTGTTAGCGCTTCATCCTCAGCCTGCATTTTGTCCTCTCTTTGCTATTCATCAGATGTTTCCTTGTCTTTCCTTCTTCCTGTTATTGTTTGGCTGCATTTTCCTCCAATTTCTCGGTCTCTATTAGCTTTGCCTAAGTTTCCTATAGAGAATTCTCAGCTTCCTGTAGAACTGTCTCAGCTTCTTGTAGAACTGTCTTTGAGTCCATCATCTGAATTCTCTCTCTCCAAGTGAAGGTTTTTGGCTTCCTCATTCATAGGTGATGGATATCTTTGAAGGGGACTCCTCCTTTTGTTTAGTTGTTGTGTCCTTAATGACAATTGGCTCCTTTGATTGTGGTTGGGGTCTGCCAACTCTTATCCACGTGCCCCTTCTTGCCTTAAAGTACATGGAAGGCTCCCTTTTTCACTTCCCTTTTTGTTTTGGAGATGTGCTTAACGCAGCCAGCACAACTGCTGCCTCCCTGGCCAAAATCTTAGGTGATTTCTCTTCTTGTTGTTCCGTTTTCATGCTTCCTGTAGAAAATCCGGTGTCAACTGTTTCGGTCTGCTTGGTTGGATGTGTCTTTCCTTTTAATTTCTGTGTGGTTGCCTTAGTTGTGACAACTTTCATTTGGGATTTCTTGGCCTTTTTCTTCCCAACCTTTTTCCTTTTTCGCCCTCTCTATTTTTCTTGTTGTCTCCTTTTCTGTCTCATGCTCAACTGTCATGTCAAATTCCTCTTTTTCCTTCTGTTCTTCCTCCGTTTTTCCCTCTACTTGAATTTCTTGTGCTCCCTCATCAATGTTTTTCTCAATTTCTTCAGTTGTCATGGTATTGAGTTTGTGTTTTAACAAAAAAAAAATTGTTCAGGAAAACAATCATTTCACTACGACAGAGGATAGCTGAATTTTCTTCTTTTTCTGAGACCAAATAAGGAATTTTTCATGTGCTTCTTACAACATCAAATGGGAGTAATTCCCTTGTGTTAACACTGCTATCACCTCAAATTGGTCTTTCTGTTTATGAAAGAAAATTTTTACAGAGCAGAGCATAAGGACACTGGTTTTTTCAACACATTGATAGATATGTAAATTCAGGTTTTTCCACACACAAAGGTTGGTCTCTACTGCTGAATGTCTTCCTTGCAAGGGAATTTTTTTATTTTCTTTTTTTAAAACTGATGAGGAGATTTTGGATGCAGAAGAAAGCAGTGGGTAAACTCAGTGAATCATGTAGGCAAACTTCCATTGTTCTCAATGCATAGGTAGACTTTTTACTCTTATTTATCAATTTAATGCCCTGTTCAATTCACCATTTTGCACCAACAAATCATGCACAAAAAGGTTTGCCTGATCCTACCTCGTTTTGAGCTTGAAATTTGCTGAAAATCCCATGTTTTCTTTCTGCATGGTTGTTTTCTGCATTTCCTGTAGAAGCCTTCCTATAGAATGAAACTGCCCTTCCTGTAGAGCCCGATAAGTAGGAGGGTTTAAAAAATTGGCCGAGAAAGACTGGGTTACTGCTATGGAGGTAGTATGGAGCTTGTTGCAGCTGCAAGGACGATGATAAAATGGAAACAACCGTGGTGAGAGTTCGATTGGCTGTTTATGTAGACTTCCGTTGATAGAGAGTGAGTTGGCCAACTGCACGTTGGCCCCATGTAGACCGTTTAAACAGACACCACTAATCACATCCATCACGTCATTAAACTATTTGTTCTCTTCCCGTAATCATGTCTATCAATCACGCTGGAGTTTAAACAGTCACCACTACCTGTTTTTAGTTTTCTTCCTGAGATGGCTGAGCACACATGTCGTATTTACCCATTGAGCGTTGTTTGAACTAGATGAAGGTGGCCAATTAGCTGGCCACTGATTATTTTAATCACAACCATCTCATTGTTCATGCAATTCTCAAATTACATCATGCAACAGAGGAACGAGTTTAGCCACGTACCTGGAAGTCGAATGTGGTTTTTGTGAGATGTTGTGGCCTTTCCTTCTACTGCATGCATTTGTTTCTGTGGTTGCATGATGGCTTGGTTGCTGATTCATGGCTATTTTTCTTGTGCAGGTATCTTCTGGCTGGATCTAAGCTACAGGAACTTGCTTCAATGTTCAAATTTGCACCCTCATGTTGTGGATGCTGAATGTTTACAAGACAACATCTTGTTTTCTCCATAGCTCCCAAACGAAAGATCGGATTGACTAGAAACTTTATGAGCATGCTTCTATCATTGTTATGCACCTCCCATAGCAAGATTGTGATCAATGGATGCACATATTTTGAGAAAAACTGAAAATGACTGAAGATTACAGAGGTCACTTTCTTGGAAACCGTGCATCAGAATCAGTTGAAACCGCTTGGGTAGGTGTTACGCAGTAATTTTGTCACCGTTGGTCACCGTCCCTGTTACCCTTGCTTTCCCACATTGGAGGACACATTTATGGACCTGTGACCAGTGACACAACTTAAAAACAATTGCATTGGATTCTCCTGAATATGAACTTCAAATTCCCTGAAGACACCTTTTGCAGATTAGCCCTAAAAAGTGCCCTTTTTCCATTAGCGCGGGTCCACGGTGTCTTACCCGCACCAATGACTCAGTTTCTCAAAAGAGGGCGCGTCCATGGACGCTCTGTCATAGAGCAAAGCCCGCGCCACCTAAATTTGGTTATGAATTTTAGCCAACGCGCACTCATATGTTTTTTCCTCTTTGTTCATGGAGTTCTCTAAGGGAAAAATCTCATGGAAGTGGTCGAGTGTCATCTTTTTATCCATGACAACCAAGTTCAGTGGCTATTCTGGGATAATGCTAAATCTTTAGTAGGTGTCCTAATACAATGCATACTCCTTCCTCCTCCATCTATAAATGACTGTCCCCCTGCATTAAACCAACTAGTTTTGCTAGAGTTATTGTGAGTGCTAAGATAATGCTGGAGTGATAGTGAGAATTGAGAAGTATAGAAGAGTTATGCTGCCAAAATATTGAGAGAGAAGAGGTCACTTTGCAAGGCGTATTTAGCTGCTGGCCCAGTCAAAGGAGGTTCAACGTCAAAAACTTTGGTTGTAATCTTTCTCTGTTTTTACTAATTAATAGACGACTATCATTATGGTTCCACTCATGTGTCTTTTAATGGTATTTGAGTTATATCTTGTCTGACCAATATATAATTGCATATGCTATATTTTACGCTTGTATTTGTATCGTTCTTTGCGTGTGCAGGTGTCCATTCACGAGGAGCGTGAGGATTGTGACCAGCCAGAGCAAAGGAACGGGAGCGACGTTTCTTCTACAACAACTAGCGTTGGATTCCAGGTAGATCATCATGATCGATCTCTGATTTATGCAATTAGGAACCTGTTGTAGTGTTGTGTGATTGTTGCTAGACCTGTGTTGGGCTAGTGGGATCGCCTCTGTCCGCAGAGGGGATTTACCAGTTCAACAATTTGGCGACTCTACTGGGGAGAAGCTTCTTGTTTGTTTTTTATGTTGTTTGATTTGTAAACTATAGACGGAGCCTGAAGAGCGGCCAGATAGCCTTCGAAACACTATTGCCATGCAATAGTGAAGTAGATCAATGCCACTTCAGTCAATCTCCGGTTTAGTTTACAAACTGAACAATTTTCAACCTTGCCTTGCATGT
>APFE030378922.1:81566-152464 GCA_000404065.3 Pinus taeda | reverse complement strand
AAGAAAAGGAGTGCAGGTGCTGCCACAACAAAGGAAAAAGTACCTCCAAAGAAATCACCTGCAGTAGTTCCCCAAAACCAGACTTCAACTTCTAATTCTCCTTCAACATCTAAAACGTTAGTGGTATCCGATTCAATGGAACACAACATTGTTGATGACATGAAGAAAACTAAGGAAAACATAACCATGTTTGAGCTTAGCAAGCTAAAGCATCAGCAAAAATTACTTCTTAAAGAGTTAAATGTTGTTCCATCTACACCACTTCCTAGTTCAAAAGCTGCCAATGATTCAGGCCAATCCCCTCTAGTTATGGTTGAAGCTACCGATTCAGTTCTAATTGGAGACAGATCAAGTTCTCATACTCCACCTTTCCTTCTGACTTATGAAATCTATAACAGAAACCTGCACAATTGTTTAATTGACTCAGGGGCATCATCTAACATAATGCCAGCTTCAGTTTGTTCCAAATTGAACATAGAACCCCAGAAGTCTGCCATCCATATTGTACAGTTGGATAGGACTAAAGTGCAGGTAGTCGGAGAGATTAATTCCGTAACTATCAGGTTGTCTGCTGATCCCAGAATAGTACAAAGAATTGACATTCTAATAGCTGATATACCTGAGTTTTACGGTTTAATTTTGAGTAGGGATTGGTCCGAAAATTTGCATGGGTATATTTCTACTGATTGGTCACACATGTGGCTTCCTTATAAAGGTAAGCCAAATCAAATAAAGATTGATCGAGAAAAACATATGACCCATAGAGTTACCGATTTTGAACAAGAAAACCATCCCATAGCTTTCAACAACAACATTTTGGGTAATTATTCATCAGAGTCGTTCTTTGGCAACTTTGTTGCCCAATCCTCCCCTTTCTCAGTTAATCATTTTACATCTCAGATTGAAAATTTTTCACAGACAAATAAGTCTAGGTGTTTCAATGATGATGAGAAAATGTATGAGAAAACTGTAAATATGATTGTTAATACTCCTTTATTTTGGTCTTTGTATTTTGATGGCTCCAAGTCTAGTGAAGGCTCAGGAGCTGGATGCATCTTGGTTAGTCCACATGGGGAAAAGACAATGCTGTCTTTCAGATTAGAATTTGAGTGCACTAAAAACACAGCCGAATATGAAGCTTTAGTTCAGGGATTATATAAAGCAATCGGCCTTAAAGTGCAATATCTAAAAGTATTTGGCGATTCTGAAATTATTGTTAAATAGGTTAGAAATGCAATTCATTGCCTTTCCAATCACCTTAAGCATTACCAATCGCTAGTGCAAGACCTTACCTCACATTTTTTAACATTTAACATTTCCTCCATTCCTCGGTCCCAGAATTCGGCAACTGACCTACTAGCCAATGTAGCCTCCAGGCTTCTACCTTCTGAAGACTACAACCCTGATAGATTTTCCATAGAGTTGATTTTTAGGCCTTCAATTCCTGATAATGTCACTAATTGGAGATTATTTAACCATGATGATGATATTTTACAATTCTTAACTTCTGAGAATTCTTATGACAACCAAATCATTGAAGAAGATGAGCATGACTCCCAAATAAAGGAAACACCTCTAGAAAACACAATTCCTAAGCCTGTGGTAAAGCTAGAAGATCTTTATGATATAAAAGACAGATTTAAACCTGTAACTAATACAAAGATCCAAAGCTCTACCCTAAGGTTTGAATTGGTAAACTTGGGTACTGAGCAAGCTCCTCAAAATGTGAATTTTGGATTAGGACTTTCTATAGAAGAGAAAGAAGCATTCATTAAACTATTAAGAAAAAATAAACAAGTTTTTGCTTGGAAATATGATGACTTAAAGACTTATGATACATCTATTATCCAACATACCATCCCAATGCTTCCCGATCAAAAACCAATTCTATAGAAGTTAAGAAAAATACACCCAAATTTAGAAATCCAGATAAAGTCGGAGCTTAACAAACTCCTTAAAGCCAAGATTATCTTTCCAGTCCGACATTCCAACTGGGTTTCTAATATGGTGCCAGTCAGGAAGAAAAATGGCGACATTCGAATTTGTATTGATTTCAGGGATTTGAACAAAGAAAGCTTGAAAGACAATCTCCCATTGCCTACTATGGAGCAAATACTTCAATCAGTGGTAGGTTCTGAATTGATGTCCTTTCTAGATGGTTTTTCAGGATACAACCAAGTCCTGGTTCATCCTGATGACCAGCTTAAGACTACATTTAGAACAAAATGGGGAACATATGCATATCAAAAAATGCCTTTTGGACTTGTAAATGCAGGAGTGACATTCCAAAGAGCTATGGATACAACTTTTAGGGGATTGATTAATCGTACAGTAGTCGTCTATCTAGATGATATAATTGTATTCTCTAAAGAGAGGTCTAATCATTTACATGACTTAAACCAAATCTTTCAATGCTGTAAAAGATATGGTATTTCTCTTATCCCCAAAAAGTCATTCTTTGCTCTTGATCAAGGTAAACTCTTGGGTTTTATTGTGTCTCGAGATGGCATTTATATCGATCCTGATCGAATCAAAGAAATTTCTGAGATCCCATTCCCTCACAATAAGAAATCGATGCAGTCATTTCTAGGCTAGATTAATTTTGTTAAAAGATTTGTTCCAGATTTCTCTCACATTATTTTTCCAATCCAAACAATGATTAAGAAAAATTCAGTCTTTAAGTGGGGATTAGTGGAAAAAGAAGCTTTTGATTTGATCAAGCAATCCATAATCAACGCCCCCTCCTTAATTACTCCAAATTTCTCTAATCATTTCACATTGTATACTATCGCATCCGAATCTTCATATGTTGCAGTACTCACGCAACTAAATGATCACAATTTGGAGGCACCCATTTCATTTTTTAGCTCAAATCTTTAGGGTGCCGAATTGAATTACTCTGATGTGGAAAAACAAGCCTTTGCTATGTTTAAAGCAGTCAAACATTATAGACCCTTCCTTCTGAAAACCCACACAAAAGTTATAGTTCCTTTCCCAGCTGTAAGGAAATTATTAATACAAAAAGAACTGGGTGGAAAAAGGGCAAATTGGGTCATAGCGCTTCAAGAGTATGACTTAGAAATTAGGCTAGAAAAGATTGTTAGAGGCCAAGGTTTTTGCAGGATATTGGCAGAAGCATCCAACATTCCCGAATCAAGCAATACAGATCCAACTGAAGAAATCAATCAGATAAGTGTCATTGATTCCGAATCTCAATATGCAGATTTGATATTTTATTTAAAAAATGGTTATGCTCCCCCAAATTTATCTTACAAAAACAAAAGAGCCATCAGATTAAAACCAAAGAGTTTTACAATTATTGATGATGTTCTTTTTAAGAAGAACTATGATTCTATTTTACCAAGATGCCTTGAGAAAACTGAAGCTCAAAAGGTTTTGCAGGAGTTACATGATGGACCAACAGGAGGACACTTTGGAGCTGACACAACAGCTCACAAGATTATTCATGATGGATATTATTGGCTAACTCTATTTAGAGATGCCCACGAGTATGTAAAGAAATGCCTCAATTGCCAAAATTCCAGTGGAAGACAACAAAAACCGGCTTTCCCTTTACAACCAGTCAACATTGAACAACCATTTGAGCAATGGGGATTGGATATCATCGGAGAAATTAATCCACCTTCTTCCAAACAGCATAAATATATCCTTACTGCTACCGACTATTTCACTAAATGGGTTGAGGAAATTCCTTTGAAGACAACAAATTCTGAAGCAATCATTGAATTCATAGATCAATTCATCATTACCAGGTTTGGTGTCCCAAACGCTCTCATTTTTTATAATGCTTCTTATTTCTCAGGAAATGCTATGTTTGATTTTGCTATCAAGAGAGGATTTAAGTTAAAGTATTCTGCTAATTACTATCCTCGGGGTAATGGTTTAGCAGAGTCCACAAATAAGAATCTAATCAAAATCATCAAGCGAACAATCGAACAAAATCATAGAAATTGGCACAAATCCTTAGTGTTTGCATTATGGGCTGATAGGATAACACAGAAAGCTTCTATAGGAACTTCTCCGTTTAATCTTGTGTATGGAAAAGAAGCGATACTACCCACAAACCTTGTTCTTCCTTCTTTAGCCCTAGTGCAGTTCATTGAGGAAGCTCCTTCCTCTTCTATTCAGCTTAGATATGATCAAATTTTAAAACTAGAAGAAGAAAGAGAAAAAGCCAAGGATACCCATGCCAAACATCAGCAAATCATCAAAGCAGCTTTTGATTCAGTCTCTTCCGGTTCGAAACAATTCCAAGTCAGCGATTTAGTTCTGAAATGGGACAAAGCCCATGAAGACAAGGGCAAAAACACCAAGTTCCAGAAATTGTGGCTTGGACCATTTCAGATTTGTGAGAAGGTAGGCCATTCAACCTTTGTATTGCAAGATTTAGCAGGTTTGAGGGAGTCTCTCCCTGTTAATGGCCTTATCCTAAAAAAATTCTTCAATTGAGAAGGTAACCCCTTCTCCTTTCATTTATGTAGGATTTTATAGTTTGTAGGATTTTTAGGAAATAAAGTTTAAAGGCATTTTCCATTGACCTTTTGCTATGTTTGAAAAGTTGTCTCACAGAAGTATCATGGGCATTTGCTTTCAAACAATAGAACTTTTAACCGAAAGGGATAATTTTTGGGAAATTAGGTATCATTGTATTCTGAAACCATAATTTAAATTTGGTGAACTCCTCCCAAAGCATAGAAGTAAGTAAGTCATTTTCTGTTTTCAAATTGGTCTTAAAAGGTTATCAATATCAAAGATAGAAGTCAATTCAATTTCAGCATCTTCAACTCTTAACTTGTCATCCATTGACTCTTAAGGAAAAGATTGTTCATCCCATTCATTAAAGTTTATGATTATTCAGAGTGTAATTCTAAAATATAAGATATTAAAGATAAGAGGTCTTATTACAAGCCTGCTTACCATGTTCATAGGAAAATAGTTTAACTGACATTACCAATACTGCATACCAAAACAGGGTAATGGCTTGAAATTGCAAGAAAAGGAGTCTCATCACGAGCTAGCTTGTTCAGTTAGACTACTACCAGTGAATGGCATTGTCAACAGCTGGCCACCAAACCAGGGCAATGGCTTTTTATCCTGTCAATGACAGAAAAAAGAAAGATGAACAAAATATGGAACCACATGTTTTGAATTCATTATGATAATCACATTCTTAATTGGATGGGACAATGGACAATTACATGGTTAAAAGGTATCCCTGTCGAAACTATAAACGTTTGCTGGCAGCAGAGGCTCTACCTATGACAGACGAGTTTACTATAAAGGCTGATTTGGAAAGATTTTCTATTTTTATCATTATAAACCAATAAAGGCCCATTTGGGACTTAAAATGTACTTATTTCAAGTTAGCAAAGGGAGGAAGTTAGCAAAATTAGTTTCATGATATTCAGAATGCATAAATATCTAGTTATATCAGAATTTTCCCTTGTAGTTGAAGCTCTATTTCAAAAAAGCTTAAGTATTTTTTATTTTTCCAGAGATAACTGGTTCTTCCAGCGAATCGCCAATTGTTGTGCTCTACAAACAACCCCCCATTTCATATCATTTTTATTCATAAAACATTAAACTAAAATTGATATCAATACTTTTATTGTTCAAAAAGTCCGATAATCAAATGAATGCATGTTATAAAACCCTTTTGAACAAACCCATTCAAAGAAATAAAGTGAATCTTGGTCATTGCGCTAAAGCGATCGCAAGATCGCATATCGCAATGACATAAGAATTATGCATAAGTGGCACAAAGCTTTCCGCCGATGCGATATCGCATTCGGCGATCGGCAATAAACAATGCACGTCTAAAAGCGCCCCATCCCATTTGCCCCGATGCAATACGTAATCGGCGTTCGGCGATCGGCGGTCTATTTCCACTTGAGTCTTGATGCACTCACAGCATTTTGCTGATGCGATATCGCATTCGGCGATCGGCGGTAACCAATACACATCGTTAAGGCGCGCTTGTCACACACCCTATGCGATGCGATAAAGCGTTGTTTTCAATAAAAAGCCGTTAAGTGATGGGATATCTCAATTGATTCATATTTAAGGCTTGATCATTTGCACTTAGCCGCCAAAGCGTCCATTGCATGCTTAAGGGGATTATTCACCCGAATAAGGATATAATGGGCATTTATGGGGTGACAGGTTTTATACGGCCAATTAATGGGATCATGTCTTAAAATCTTTCTATGGATTGTGTCCGCGCCCATTTTAAGAGCTGAATAACTTATTGTGCACCTATTCATATGTTATCACTTGCAAGTTTTCATTGTTATCTCTCTGTATTACGCACAATTGCCTCTCTGTGCAGAATTCATTCATAGACAGGAGTTTGAGCATGATGGGAAAGAAATCAAAGAAGACCGCGGGTGCTTCTGCTCCATCAGTCGCAGTACAAGCTGCTGTAAACAAGAAGAAAGGCCTAATATCTGATACTACATGCACGGGTCTCACCAGAGTTACTTGGAAAGGCACTTACGACTTAATTGAAGCCGAGAAACCATAGAAGATGGTAATAGAAGCTAGCGCGGATTCACTACGGAAGTCTGATTGTACTCTCAAAGATTTAGCCGACTCTTTCCTTCATAGGATATCAGCCAGGGAGCAAATTCTCCCATACACAGACGTTGTGCGATGGGCGATTGAAGAAATCCCAATCATGGACAGAACTTTCAGCACTAGAGATGGGAGGATTTTCGGATCATTCAAGGCAGATGACCTGAGGCAAATGTATCATTTGCCCAAGCGAGAGAAAATATATAACAGCAACTTCCTGGAGAAGTTTGCAAGTGAAAATGAAATTGAATCCCAACCCATCAAGGATTGGAGACAAAATCCGAACAAGCACAAACACGAATCTTCCGGTAAGTACTCGGTTGATTCTTTGGCTTCTCCTTATTGTTATGCGGGAATAATGATGTGTAGGATATGGGGGTTACATGACTCTGCTAGTTTTACCATAGAAATGGTTCCTCTTATGGAGGCAGCAGTAAACAGTATAATTATGGATTAGGCTACTATTCACTCGGATAAGCTAGCAGTAGCTGTTCGTGATTTTAGAAATAAGACTGTGGTCACTGAAAGGAAAATCCCCCCATTTTACTATAGTGCATATATCTTAGACACATTATGTTTCAATTCCGAATTTCCTGTTCTCGATTGGAGGTGGACTGCACAGGACCCCTCACCAATTCATATATATCACCAAAAATTGTGGAAGTCTTCTTACAAAAACCACCTGTATCAAATCTGTAATGGCTTTATGGTGCCCATTTACTATTCCATTTTTGATAAACCCATTCCGAAGATTTCCTATCAAGCTTCCTTTGATTTACCAGCAGTGGCTAGTTGGTTTGGAGAAGAGACATTTACCTATATCAGAGTTTACGGCAGCCAAGCCAACCCACATGTTCTCCCTTTATATGTTCCAGATAAGCTGCTAGCAAGAGAAATCGCGTATCATATTACGGCTGAGAGTACTACACAAACTCTCAAAAAAGAAAAGAAAATAGGTTGGCCCTATTTTCCCTTGAGATGTGGTGTCTTTACGCTGGATGATCTCAAACATGAAGAAAAAGAAGCCACAAAGATTCAATCTTTAGCTCTGGCCACAATCCCAAACAGGGCATTTGATCCAAAGCTAGTTGCCTATGCCGCATTAGAACAAGCCAAATGGACAAAGTTTGAGCATCAGGAAGATATGTTTGATGACCTGTTCACTTCAATTGAAACCATAGGTCAGGCTAAAGAACTCGCTAAGATGAAATATAATGATGAAGGGTTGACTGAGTTCAATAAACTTAGAGAGCAGAGGTTGCAAACTCTCCCTCTAGATTTATTAGCAACGACCCCAGCGACATCGTCAAGCGAGCCTGGTCGACAACAACTAAAAGAACCTCCTGCTATAACAAAAGATCATAATAAGGAGTAGGAGGAAAAGCAGATGAAAGAAAAAGAGGGAAAGCAGAGGAAGGAGCAGGAAGAACAGCTAAAGAAAGAGAATGAGGATAAACAACAGAGGGAACAAGAGGATCATAAGGAGAAAGAGCAGGAACAAGTACAGAAGGAGTCTCAAACTAAGAAAGTGCAACAGACCACCACTGATGCCAATATGGACACTACCACAGACCCTAAATTGTTCCAGGAATGGCAGGAGTTTGATTCTATCATCAGTGGAACAAAAGGCTTAAAAGATACAGACACTTCTAAGACTAGTGATACACAGGGAGATACTCTTCACAGAATGGCACACTCAGGTGATGAAAGCGGAGAGAGCAGCTTCAAGATGTAAATCAACTTCTAGCAATCTAGTTGATTTAGTTAACAACACTCTCTACTTGGCAAATATGATTTCCCAATGTACACCAGGAAAGATTATAACAACAAATGCATTGGAGCAATCATGTTATCCTGAGTTAGAAGAAAAGGGAAGATTAATCGTCGGGATTAATAGTTTAAACTTGGAAGCGTATTGGCTCTTCCTAATTAAGCCACATACACAAAGAGCCACCCTGAAGTGTTTAACAGATGCCATCAGGTGTATGATTCCTGATATTCAAGATGCCACCTATGCTGCCCAACTCAGTTCACGCCTCAACAAACCTCCGGAAGTTGAGCCAATGCCTACAATTAATCAGCTCAGATTGAAAGGAAAGCAGCCGACTTGATGAATCACCCACCAGATTGCCAGATCGCTAGCCAAAATAGGATCAAAAGTTATTGAAATCAATTTAGTAGCATTTCTGTTTAGTAGATATTTAAATTAGTATTGTATTTATAGACCCTTTCATGTTTTTAGAAAGGGTCGTAAAATTTTGTAAGAGACTTAAAAGACTGAAGTTTGCACTACTATGCTTCAGTTGATATTCTTTTATGAAACTCGACCGGTTGTTCTTACTTTAAGAAGGAAGTTTCTTTATGCAATTGTGCACTATTGTCATTGATTGAAGAATGTTTTTGCGTTAAAGGAAGAACTGCACATAGCGATCGATATCTGGGAGTGTCACGCAGCTCATATGGTATTTCTATCTATGTCTAAATTCATTCCGTTTATATGAATTGTTATGTAATTATTCTTGCTATCGTTGATTATATGCATGCGCTATAATAGAAAATCTTATTCATTCCACTATTGGGTGTTTAGTGATCTGCCTTTGCTTTTAATCATGTGTATGACAATGATATAAATGTATAAAGTGTGGTAATTTTTCTTCAATCGCTCTACTTAACTATTTAGGCATAGCAATCTTAAATGATTTAATATCTATGTTGTGAAGATACAGTCATCTATATGCTTGTCTTTTAGACATAGAACATCAAACGCTACGCTTTAGAGCTCAATAGATTCTCGGGATAGTTTCATCTCTTTATATTTCTGTTAATAGTTTTAGCCTTTCGCTCACCGCTAGTGTAATCTATAAACCATTCATTCATCCCATTTATCTATTTCTGGGAAACTGGTCCCATTATCCCCAGTCGGAGCCACTACCCCAAACGGAAAAGGAGCTGTACTAAGGTCCGGACCGGGTGGTTTCCCCAATGTTGTTGCAACGATTTTTGAGGCTTCAACATGTACCTGCAATATACACAGCCAATACCCAAAGTGAAAGCATCTTTTTAAAACATTTATATAATATTTGATTGAATGAATGATATGAATTAAAGAACAAGAGAAGGAGTACCTGAAATGAGTTTTTGAGCATGCAACGGGTCCAAAAGATGAGTTTTGGCAATTATAGGAACAAAGAGTTCCATGATGGAGATGGTGTGGTATTGATCCTTCTGCCTCTTCTGATTTTGTCAATGGAGGTCCTGCACTTATGTCATGGGCTCCAAAAAATGGCAAAGAGGGTGATAGATAGGGTTGAGGGGGCCAAATATCACTTCATTTTCATTATTGAGCTTGAGAGGTTAGGGCTAGTTTTAGGAGCGTTTCTTATTATTGTAGTAAACTAGAGTACCAAGGCCAGGCATAGGAAGGGATAGGTTAGGGCTTGTACCCTACCCTTTATAATTTTTGTATTTTGAGGGTAGATAGGTCATACAAGGGTCCCTTGTATGAGATTTTTAGGATGGGTTTTTATGGCCACGCAGGTGACTCCTATGGAGCTGCGCAGTGGCTGTGAAAACCCCTACATTTTGTGTGGTGACGTTGCATAAACGCGGCCCTCTAATGCATTGTCCATGCACTTTTGTTGGGATAAGTTGTGGTGAAACCATTTAGGGCTTTTCATGGCTTGTTCGCCAGACCACACACGGTCCGCGTTTCTGTGTCAAACACAGATGCACATGCTATGTGTCTATGTTAAACATAGACACATTGTCTTTGATGCATTAGTCACTGTAGCATATGGCCTGATCGACGCACATCCACACATCTATCTAAGAAATAGATGCATGTTGCGCACGAATGTCAAATGCATAAACGGGTGACTGTTAGAAAAGTGGAGCTTTTATCACTTTTTTTAATAGCTTGGGGAGCTAAATTTTGATGCTTTCCATCCTTGATGGTGGGATGATTTGGAGACAACGAGACTGGGTGCACCTACACATGGGCGTTGTGGGGTATCAGACAACTACGTAGTTGTTGGCTTAGTGGGGTTTACTAAAGTTTCTTTATAACCTCATACTGAGAATGCAGGATAGGTTCTTGTGCTTTTCGATCCAATTTTGGGACATGGACTGACAATTCATCATGATCTGTAGGACTTATCTCCTGATATCGACCCATACTGATATCTATGGTTTGACTAGTTTTCTTCCTTGTGGAGAGACACTACCATATCCACTACCATTTTGGCATGTGGATATCCATCATTGTGTGGAGGGTGAGGTTGGGGCTCATTATGGGCCTAACCCTTATGAGGAGGCTTGCATCATGATTATTTCCATTTTGGATCTTTCTAATCAATTTTCTCTAGCGATGATTGCTAGATTCGTGAGGTCACCATCCCCCCACAAAGTATCAAGGCCATAGATAGTTGTCCTATAGCAGTTGCAGGTGGGCCACTTATTTGATTAGGTCTAGTTTGTATATAGGGGTAGTACGTCCCAGTTGACACAAGTGCAGCATGGCATGCTTTAGATTTTTTGTTACACGAGAATTTTATGTCGCATCATGTATGAGAGGGTTTTGATACTATCTCCTTTTCTAGCAGTGCTGGAAGGGCCTGCCAGGGACCCTCGTATGAGATGGTGGGCACCTGAGATGCCCCAAACTAGTGGTGGTGTTTTCGGGTGTTATTGGAATGCCACTATGGAGGATTGGTTGAAACCCTATCGTCAGTTGAATTGGGAGTGCCCTTACCATGGCATGGACTTTCGTGGAGGTCCAGACATGGGGCTTCCTACAAGTGATGCCTGGGGACTAGAAAGTATGATGGTTTTTGTTCTCCACATTTGTATATATTTTTTACATGTTTAGGTATGGTTTAATGTATGATGATGCTGATACCATGCTTTTTTACTTGTAGATGCAGGTCGTGGGGAAAACCACTCACCTACTTGGTGGGACACGATACGAGATACATGGGTGTCATAAGGATGACATCTATCACCGATCGTTGAGGCCACCTGCTGGGCCTGAATGACCGGTGCAACAACAATGGTTAGCGATTGGTGGACCCTCTGGTAAGCGTAGCAGTGTAGTGGCAGTCTGGAACATAGAGCGATGGCATGGGCATGCCAAGGAAGCGAAGGTGTGATTAGAAGTTGTAGAGGCTGAGATGCAGAGTTACCATGATACCTTGGTAGAGCTTAGGCATTGACTAGAGAGTTGCCCATAAAGGGTTGGGCAAGGTTGGAGGAGGTCATCATGGAGATTATGATGTCACTTGAGTGAGTGCATCGACTAGTTTTGTGCCATATAGCTATGGTGGTGGCTACAATTGTTCCCATTTTGACTACTAGTGTGGATATTAGTCCACAAGAGTGCTAGAGAGACCTCTGGGTATATATTTTTTATGATATTATCTATGCACCATGGAAATCACCCATTATGAGAATGGTCCCCTATATTTTTTACTTATTTATCTTTTTCATCAACTAGTGGATTATATGACTATTTTTGTACTCATATATGTTTTTTTATATGTATATACAAGATGATTTTTTAGCGACTCTTATGATTTGTCATATGTGTCTATACTTTTCACTGTATTTCTACATTTGTTTGGGATGGATATGTTGGCATTATGGCATAGGTTTGATGCTATGGATCTGGTGTTGTCCTTGATGGCAACTCAACTTGGTAACAGATCTCAGTTCAGGCACCCAGAAAGAAGAAAAAGTCATATACGTAGGTTCATCTAGACTAAGATGCATATACACCCGGGTTATACATTACAAAAGCACGTATATGTTGGGGAACTTACTTTTGGTCCATGGTAGTTAATTCTTGGGATTTGAACCTATTGTTTTGGACCATGACGTCTCGTCAAATGTGTTGATCCCTAGTTTTTGGGTTCATGGTACATTGGTAAATGGGTTATGATGCAGATCTGGATCTAAATGAAGGAGGAACCTTAGCGCAAAAAGAAGCATAAGTTCTATTGATGGGTCATAATCTTTAAACTTGATTGATAGTATCTTTTTATGATTTTGATCTGCTAGATATGGCGCTTGCCTGATCTACAAGTCTAATAATCTGGGTTCATTAGTGATTGAATATCTGAAGGAGTGTATTATCCTTTATAGATCTATACGCAGGTTCAATGAAGCAAAGGTGCATATACATGCAGGTTCAGTGAAGTGAAGAAGCGTATACGCAGGTTGTTCCATACACAAAAGCGTATGCATGCAGGTTTCAGGCTGTTGAAGTAGCGTATATATTTTGAGTTGTGATCTTGCTGCTTCTGTTTATTACTGCAGTGTTCTGGATTCAGATTTTGGTGTGTGGTTTCTAGTAATGTGTTTTGGGTACAGCTGTCAGAGAAGTATCTATTTGATTCAGATCTAATTCGTGAAAATGAGATTGGTTGATTCTTGATGATTTATTGATGTTCATGGATCCAGTCTGAAAATTGATGAAACGTGGTCCCTGGAAGAAAGTGAAGGTTGTAGCCTTCTCTAGGCTATCACCTACGTACTAGTATCTTGTCTAGTGCAAGAGCTAAGGGGGTTGTAGCTCCCTTCCAGGAGGAGTTGGAAAACGAGAGAGAGGGTTGTAGCTCTCTGCAGGTTCCAACCTGCGTACTGGTAAAGGATTGCACTAGTACATTGTAAAAGAAGTTTCTAATTTAAAAGAAGATAGAGACGAATTGCAGCAGGTGGTTTTCACCCACATTGGGTTTCCACCTTATATCTTGTGTTCTTGTGTGTGATTGTCTTTCTGCTCTGCTTTACTGTCTCTGATTACTGGTTATTTGATTCTGCATCACAGATTAACATTCATCATCAGAAAGATTAAGTAAATTAATAGTTTGTTTTGTATACGCGAGTTTCCTTCCACATAGTTGCGTATATACGCGGGTTTAACTAACTGAAGTAGCGTATATCATCTGTTTTGAAAAAGAATATTTGACTTGATAATACTGATTCACCCCCCCCTCTCAATATTATTTCCAACATGACATACCCTTAAGTTAGGGTTTTTCACAATCAACCTTTCTAGGGTTCCATAAGAGTAATCAAAGATATGAGGAGGGTAGATTTATGTAATGATGAATCACCCAATCAAGAATCTTTAAGATTCAGGAAATCTAGACACAAAGATGTTAGTAATAGCTTACCAAGAATGAATATGAAGAGAGCAAAAACTTATAATCCAGAACATACCTCTTGTTTCTTAACAAACCTGTGATGCTTTGTCTTATGAGACCTTATGCCTTGAATCTTCAACAAGTTTTCCTAAACAAGGAATAGAAATGTGATTAGTAGTTAACGCAAACAAAACAAGATAAGTAAGGCAAACTAAAAATGAAAATGGTAATAGGATACTTATCTTTGGAGGTTGATGAGGGCTCCCTCCAAGCTTGAGGAATACCTATAACCTTAAAAACAAATAAAAATGATTTTCCAAAATATGTTAAACCCAAAAACTAGAAATAAAAAAGAAATAACTAAAGCTTAGATCAAAGGACTTATTAGTGTAAGTCCCTTATATCTAATTCTTCAGGCTCAGTCTTCTTTGGAGATCCTTCTTCAGCTACAGTGGCTTGATCCCAACTTCTCTTCCTGTTCTTCGGATTATCAAGATAGTCACTTCTATAGTGACCCATCTTGTGGCATTGGTAGCATTCTATCTTGGACATATCAACTTTCTTTCTTGGCCCTCTTGACTTCTTGTAGTGTCATTTCTTGTGAGAGGCAGAGTATGCATTTGACACCTTTTCTTCTTCGTTGTTGGATACTAAAGAAATTCTCATTTCTTCTTGGGTGCAATCATTCCACATTTGTTCAAAGGTGAGAGCTTCTTTCCAACTATTGAGACCTGAAGCAAAAGAACTCCAAGTAGGTGGCAATCCCAATAGTGCAATGATTACTAGCTCTTTCTCTGGCACTATTTCATCTATGGCTTAAATTTCATCTCTAATCCTTGATATCCTTACAAAGAAGGAAGCCACAATATCATTCTTTGTCATCTTAGCAATCCTTAACTCATTCTTCAAGCTTGCTACTTGACCAATATTTTTGATAGTGAATAATTTTGTCAATGACTCATACATTTCTTGAGCATGGTCTATATTGGAAATGTATGGGACAAGATTATGCTTAATGCTTTCTACCATCACAGACATAGCCAATATTTCCAATTCTCTATACTTCACCTTGTCTGCATCACTGGATTCTTCGGAAGGTTTCTTCACCTTCCCTCTAACGACATCTAAGACCTTATTCTTTTCAAGAATGAGGTCAATTCTCTTCTTCCAAGATTTGTAGTTTGATGATCCTTCCAACTGGTTTTCATTCTTTAATGTGTAATACATTGTCCTTGAAGATAAAGAGCTTCTTCTCTTATAAGAGTTCCTTATATGATCCTTGTTCAGTCCTTTAGATCATCTCTAGTAGATATTGCCTTTTTCCTCCTTCACCTTAGCTTTGATACCATGTTAGAAAATCTAGAAGGAAGATAGATTTTTTTATATAGATAATTACTTGTGATTCTTTTAACTTTATGTTCTTCTTTTATCTTTTAGTTCATCAAGCAATTACCAAAACAATAACACAAGGACAATAGATGTAGGCAGACAGCCGGGGAAAATACCCTATCTAGGGTAAAACCCAGTCAACAATTCTTCCTTCAATAGTTTCTCGAGATAATCCAAGACTATAGACCCAGACAAAGACTTCCTCCACACCAATTCAACCCTCAATCCTTCTTGCAGATGATAACCTTTCCAAAGCAACTTCAACCTAGCAGCATCAACAATAGCTTCAACCCAATAGCATCTTCGACCCATCAACAATGGCAACATCATCTTCGACCCATGAATAGTAGCAGCATCATCTTCGACCCATCAATAGTGGCAGCGACAACTTCGACCAAACTCTGAGAACTTTGATCTCCTTTGATACACCTCATAACAGAGTGATAATTGTCCCAAAATTTTGATCTTGAGGTCTTCTTCCTTCCTCCAGTAACTCACACTTCCTTCCAACATCTTTTCTAGCTCTTAACCAACTTCACACTTTTCTAGCTTCAAAGATCGAACTATGTGAGAGAAAATGAGATGCTCCAAATAAATTCGAACTACGTTGTATTTATAGCCTTCTAGAGAGGTCAAATTACTTGTCTTGAGGCTAACTTGATCTTCTTGTGGCCGAATTGGTGTGAAAGAGACTAAATTCATTTTTGACTCAAAAATAATTCTTTTTACATGATTCGAAAGCCCAAGAGGGGTCTCTTTAAATGTACAATGACTCTAATGATTCATAATAAACCTAGAAGTCCTCAATGGAGACTTTGACTTAAAACATGATGACCCAAACATGAAACCCATGCTTTAATAAGTCATAGAAATAATAATAAAAATATTTTCTTCATTCTTTTGATAAGTATATCTCAAATACATTTTATGAAGACCAGACCTAATTACATATTTCAACATGAACTACCCAGGAAAATATGTGGGTTGCAGTGTCATTTATAGTTTGTCAACTTGCATTGATTTGAGTAGGTTAACTACCTCCCTTCGTCCTCCTTATTAAAACCTTGTGCTTCTAAGTGAAACTTAGCACTTCCAATCCCACTTCTTCCCTTCTTTCTTTCCTTTCCTTCCTCCCAACTCAATCCTTGTGCTTCCAAACCTTCTTACTGCTTCTTTCTAGCCCTTCCAAGTAAACCCTTGCGCCTCTTTCTAATTAATTGGGTACCACTTTAATCCTTCTTGCACTTCTTATACAAACCACCTTCTTGGGAATAGTACTTGCACTTCTTATCTTCCCCATCTTTCCCTCTAGTCTTCATTTCTAGTCTTTTCTTCCTTTCCTTGCACTTTTTATTCAAACCTCCTTTCTTCCCAATTCAATCCTTCCAATTCTAACCTTCTTAGTGAAACCTTGCGCTAATATGAATAGGGCTTGTGCTTCTTGTTGTATTGGTCCCTCTCTTGATTTCCTTCTCTTCTTTCTTTGTCATCCCCAACCCCTTCTTATTGTATTGGGAATTCAAACCCCTACCCTTTAATAGAGGGATTTAGAAGCTTGCTTTATCTAGCTAGATGGCTTTATATGGTTTGTTGGGATAGTAACTAATTGTTTGAATGGGAAAAGGATGCTTAATTAGTACTTTAATTGAGGTGAAACCACACTTTGACAAGATCGATGAACATAGAGACCTTTGGGGTATGAAAGGTAGGTTCTATTGCCTTCAACATGGTCGTAGAATTGATTTATGAAAACCTGTAGAGTGAGATAAGCTTCTTTCTTCCTTTGTAATCTTTCTTGATCCATCCCTCTCTTTGCAATCCTTATGGTTCCTTTTGAAGTGAGTAGTTCCACTCCATATCGTTGGTTTCATTCCATCCTTAGTGAAAAACCTCTCTATGGTTCTTTTGCATGCATTCTTCGGAACATGAACATGAACTGCACATGAAAGAAATTATTCCCAATCACAAAGAATCCAATGGGGATCCAATGGGGAATGCTCTTTCCAAATAGCTTGACATGGCTTGTTTTTTTGCAATTTACCAGTATTTCAACAGTTAATGTGCTTTCTAAGCAATGTGCAACTTTTAGCTCTTTCCAGTTTTAGTAGCAGCTTTAAAGGTAATTTTGTTTCCTAGAAGCATGTAAGTTCGATTTCTTTTTTCTAATGTTCTCTTATTAGGCATTGACCATATCATTATCGTTGATGAAAAACCTATAACTATTAGAGTTAAAACAATGACAAAGGCAATGCTCTTTCCAAATAACTTGACAAGGCTTGTTTTTTTGCAATTCACCAGCATCTTAACAGTTAATGTGCTTTCTAAGCAATGTGCAACTTTAATAACCTTGAAAATAATGTTGTTTCCTAGAAGTGTGGAAGTTCCATTTTCTTTTTTTTTTTAATGGTTTTTTTATTGGGCATTGTCCATATCATTGATGAAAAAACCTATAACTATCAGAGTTAAAACAATGCAAAGCCAATTCTCTTTTCAAATAACTTGTCAAGGCTTGTTTTTGGTAACTTAACTTACTATCAGACTGCATGTTGACGCTCTTGCTATGTTTCCTTGATACTCAAATCCTGGGTTCTTACCCTTCATCCATGTGTATGGCCAAAGTCATCTCTACGCTTAGAATTCCATTTTGGACAATTATGACCCCCTTTTCCCGCATCACACTGTTACCTCATTTTCCCCTTATTAACCATGCAATCCCCTATGCACTACCATGATGACACTTGTCATTAGGCATAGCTCACCAATAGAATAAATAAATGACGTGAGTGACTTCAACAATAATTCTTAGTCAATATATTTTCTTGCACACTCACTACCTTGATTAATATGGGTATAATTAGCAAGCACCTTGCTCATAGTTGATCACTTTGTCACGATATTCCCTATCTGATGTTAGATCGTGATGCCATGAGAGGCTAGTACCACCATAATTGCTTTCATCTTGTTGTTCACTCTACTCTAGCTTCTAGAGAGCTTCAACCTGCTATGGCCTGTTGTGTTCCTTTTCTTGTCAATGAGCTTTATATTGTTCTACTTCTTTCTTTCTTCTTATATTTTTTTTGTGAAGTTATATCTTCCTTCCTCTTCTTTTCTTGCTCCTAATTGGATTGTTTTTCCAAATCCTCCTTTTCCTCTGCTTGTCTGCTTGTCTCTTTGTTTCGTCCTTAGCTGCTTTAGTTTGGTCAATAGCCACAACTTTGTCCCTTCCTCCTCTCCATTTCACCTAATTCCTTTATAGTTCAGCCTGCTCTTAGGCCTTGTATTCTCGCTTGAGCCTCATCTGTTCAACATACCAGTTTCTCCATTCATTAGCTATTATTTATTTTTTGGCTTCTTTGACGTAACAAGATGAAATGGTTACAGACGCCAACGTCAAGAGCACGACCCGACCTCTCCTGTACAAAAAGAAATCAGGTAAAGCAGCAAAGAACAACGCAACTAACAGATTCATCTTCAGTTTTAGTTTGTTCATTAACTGGCTTGTTCCCTTATGTTGAATGTTGCGTATATTTCTTCGGTCATTTAGGTATCCCAACATTCTTTTGATTGATCATTGTCCATGAATAACTGTCTCATTAGTACTGGAATTCTGTCAGGATAGAGGATATATGGCATAATATTATATCCATATCTTCATTGCATTTGTGGGTTTGCACGCATTTGACTAGAAGCAGTTGAAAACTTGAAACAACCCCTGTACCGGCACCCATGGCAAGATGTTTTGTATACAAAGAAGTTTGTTCACATGAAAGTGTGCGCTCGTTTCCAAGTAGTTTGAGGAAGCTTTAGTGTGCCTAATGACATTGACTTAGACCGTCATTTGATTTTTTTTAAACGTCTTGGTAGGTTTGGGCTCCGTTGTGTAATCCTCGACAAGTGATTCTTATGAACACAAGGCCAACTAAATTTGGCTTCCTTGTAATGATTCTTGGTTGACTTTTGAGGATCATATCTTCAAACTTCCCTTCGAAGAGTTGTAATCTTTTAATGTGACTCGATTTTAGTTGTAGTTCTCCAATGTATAGACCTTGATATTTATTGTATATGAATCCAAGCTCACTTGTTGCTACTTCAAAGAGAAGCATTGACACCAACCACAATTGTTTTATATGTGATTTCCAAAAAGGGAAACCCTATCTAATACAAATTTTGGTAGCATATGAGGAGGTTTAGAAATCCTGTAAGTATGAAATGTGTTATGCTACTCTATGAACTAGTCACCGATGGGCTTGGATGCTAAGCCTGAGCCATGATCCTCTCCTGCATATCCATTGGCTTGGCTCCTGGCTTTGTTCTCAGCTCCTTAGTGAAGAGGTAGCCCACACCGACTCCATGACTCACATAGCTGCAACAACAATATAAAAACTTAGCTCCTCTATTCTTTGTTCGGTAGCCTTCCTTCTTTTCCTTCTCCCGCAGAGCCATTGGCTGGGCTCCTAGCTCTCTTCTTGGTGAAGAGGCAACCCACACTGTGTCCACCCACAACAACTTTGAACATAGCTGCAACAACAAAATCAACCCCAGCCCACACCAACTCCACGGCTCACTGCAACTCGCAGCTACAACCATGCTATGTTGAAATAAGTGACCATAAGCCTGCAGTGTGAACCGCTTTGAAAAAAATCGGTTATATATGCCATGGAACAAGAGCACGACCTGTCCTCTCGTCTCCTGTACAAAAGAATCAGCTGCTCATGTACAAAAGAAACCAGGTAAGACTGCAAAGAATAATCACTGTCCTACCTTGTAAGAAAAAATTGGTGCACACTTCAGAGAGTGATCTGTCCTTCGTGGTACAAAAGAAATATCAGTAACAGTTATGCAGAAATATCAATATGTAACTATTTAAAAGATCAATAACAGTAATGCAGAAATATCGTTCTTATTTCTTTTATAATATGTAAGTTTGTTTTTTTAACAAACAGTCGCATGCATAAAGAAGTTTTCATTTACCTAACAAGATGAAATGGTTACAAATGCCAAGTATCAAGACACATATAAATCAGTTAAGGCCGCAAAGAACAACACAACTAACAGATTCATCTCCAGTTTTAGTTTGTTCATTAACTGGCTTGTTTACTGATGGTGACTGTTGCGTATGTTTCTTCCGGTCATTTAGGTATCCCCAACATTCTTTTGACTGATCATTGTCCATGAATAACTGTGTCGTGTTAGTCTTGTTTCTCCTCTTGTTAGCAAGCACTATAATTCTGTCAGGATAGAGGATATATGGCATAATATTATATCCATATTTTCATTGCATTTGTGAGTTTGCCCAAACCAATTTCTTCTATGCCTTATCTTTACAAAAATATGGATAAGGTCATTTGAATTTTGGATTCCTATGCTTAAATTAGAAGTGCAGAAATCCTTCAATTAGAAGTGCAGATATCATTGTTCCTTTTGAATAAAATACCTCCTGTATTGATGATCCTTCTCCATTTAGTATTGATTTCAAGATCAAAGTGTATGGCTCATCACAAATTGACAAAACACAATCTGCAGGATGCAAAGTATGTAGTTTATGATGACATCAGGATAGTTTCTGATTGGCATCCTTCCTGATGGATTCAAACCAAGAAAGGTGATCTGATGAGCTATGTCCCTTACTCAATGGGAAGAATGACATACGTTTGGGGCAGTGATGCAAGGAGTTTAAACACAATCTGCAGGATGCAAAGTATGTCGTTTCTGATGACATCGGGATAGTTTCTGATTAGCATCCTTCCTGATGGATTCAAAATCAAGAAAGGTGATCTGATGAGCTATGTCCCTTACTCAATGGGAAGAATGACATACCTCTGAGGCAGTGATGCAAAGGAGTTTAGGCCTGAGATATGGAATGGAGTGGAATGAGAATGGAGTTTTTAAGTCCCTGTCACCATTCAAATTCACCGCATTTCAGGTAAGTGCCCTAACCCTGATGCTTAATCTTTTGAAAAAGTACCTATGATAATTTCTTGAAATAGATAAGGTCTCTTGCTTGACTTACAGGCTGGGCCTCGCATTTGTTTGGGAAGGACTTTGCATACATGCAAATGAAGATTTTTGCTGTTGTGCTTGTATGTTTCTTCAAATTTGAAGCTGTTGAAGGTAAAGAAATGAAATATCGCACCTCACTGACCCTCCATATGACTGAAGATGGATTAAATCTTCGTGTCAAGCCTAGATTAGATTACTGAGCGCAGTTTTATTTCACAATAAGGTACTTGACTTACACAGAAATCTTTTATCTGTTGTACATAGGTGTTTTAAGATAATCTGATTTTGTATAGGCATCTGCTATACCCAGTCATACAATGTCAAACCCCGTCGAGAACAATTTTGCTGTGCAGATTTATTTGAGGTGTCTTTCTATAATGACATATTGTTATTGTTATAATAGAAACTAAAATATTTTCACAGTATTTTCATCAAAGCATATTTTAAGTAATATATTGTTAAGCTTCTATGTAAGTGGAAATCGAAACTGAAATGTTTTCACAATATCTTCATCAAAGCATGCATATTTAAGTAATATTTTGTTAAGCTTCTATGTAAGTGGAAAACTGATTGATCCAATAATAAACTTGACAAAAAGAGTCCAAGTAAAATACGTGTACTTAATGGGCTGTTTAGTTTTCTAATTTAGTTTTGCCTTTCTCGAAAATGTTGATTGCCTTGTTTTTTGCAGTGGAAACTTCACTTTTGAATGAAATGTATATTTAATAAAATCTGTTTCCAGAAGACATTATTTCAGAGGGTATTGTTTTAAAAAGAGAATAGAGCTGATAAATGAACAAATTAAATGGAACTTTCATGTATGCACTTTGAAAATGGGTTTTCCTTTTTCTAAGCTGGGTCGCCCGGTATGAAAATCAAAGAGTTGTTCACATCATTACTCAGGCTAATTTAATTGAAACTAAATTTCCGTAAATAAAACCAATATATGCAGCCATGTAAACGCCAATACCTGGAACCTTTTGGATGGAGCTAAATCCAAATTATGCTCAGGAAATAAGGTCTTTCTTGCAAATTCCACAAAAGATTTGAACCCTATAGCTTCGAGTTCATGTGGACCAATGAAAACATTGTAAAACCTGTAAGACCTGTTTGAGTGAGCATTCTGTTACTGTTGCCAAGGGTCCCAATGATAAAGATGGCGCTTCAGGTGGGAAAAGAGATAAAAAATCTACAAGGAAAAATATTTGACATGGAACACCAGATATTTAGCACTACGAAGTCGAGCCTTTTCATATCTATAGCCTAGGGGAGGCTTTTGAAAAAGTGAACAAAATAAGAATCAAATCCATGATCTACCCCTGGCAGCCAGGTCGCTTCACCACTGAGTTATATCATCCATTTTATGAAAGTAATATCATAGAATAAGTCAAGTTGTAGATTGCAAGTTCCAACAAGAACATAAATGAAAGAACATGCCTTGAGTCAATGAAACAACAGAAACCATGGATTTAAGGAAAAAGTCCTAAGCAGTGTTATAATGCATCAACTATATTCTTTGGGCATTGATAGCATCAAATGATGAAGAAGAATGCCTGTCTTGAATCTTGATTTTGATATAGCTATTTGCCCCTAATATTGTACAAGAATTTTGCACAGGAATTCAGTGTGAAGAATTTAGAATCATATGGCTCATCCTAACATATTTATAATCTATATGATTTAATCAACCATTTCATTTGTCATGAAAGTACAATGAAACTAATTAGGTTTACTAGAAAAAAACAATTAAGACATACCAGTGGACATCTTCATGAAATTGATCATACTTCTTGAAAAATCATATAGTTAGTAAAAAAAACCCAAATACTGAATAGCATGTTACAAACAGAAAAAAAAAAATCATATACCGATGCATGAAAGAGAACCAAATATATAACCATGGATCCAAACATGTATGATCTGCTCTTATGTTCCGATGGATACCCAGAAAATTGTAAAAAAATATTGATTTAGCAACACCCACATAGCTTGTGGAGGAGAAGATGCATCAAGCCATCAGGAAACCCTATGAACCGCAAGGCAAATCTCTTGACTACCACCATGGGCCCTATGAACCGAAAGGCAAATCTCTTTACTACCACCATGGGATGTCTCAGCTGATGTTCTCTTCTTACTTTATTAAGATAAATACACCTAAGCATAAAACGTTCTCTTCTTGCTTTATTAACATATAATTATATATACACCTAAGCACAAAACACTATAAACTGAAATTCAGAGTAAATCTTTGAGCCCTAAGGCTATCTATGCATCATGGATGTCTCAGAAAGGGGGCCTTCCATTAGGAGCCAGTGCTGCCTCATTTTTGCCACTGCAGTCATGAAGAGCAACTGAAAGGTTTGCTCTGCATGGTGGAACGATCGTTTGAAGACACCAAACAAGATACCTATCAGAACAACCAGAAAATCAAGGCATGAACACACCTTACAGATAGTGCCACAACACGTTTTTGCAGAGCCCTGTAAATCGCTCAATCAAAGAAAAATCAAGGCATGAACACACCTTACAGATAGTGCCACAACACGTTTTTGCAGAGCCCTGTAAATCGCTCAATCAAAGAAAAATCAAGGCATGAACACACCTTACAGATAGTGCCACAACACGTTTTTGCAGAGCCCTGTAGCTCTCACTGAATGTACTTTATCACAAAATCTGTGTAAATCCTTTCACCCACAAAGCTCTGATCAACGCAAGATCCTTACTTATACTTCGCTTAACAATTCTCTAATCAATTATAAAGTCTTTCCGCCCTTCTGTAATTAGTGTGTTGTTTGGGATACGCTTCATAGAACTGTTGCATTAACTGTATATTGAATATGATTCATACAATGCTGTGTTGTCACTGGAGAAGTATGTTTTCAGTGTATCCCGCACGTAATGTAAAGGAGATCAGATGTGCACATTCATTTCCTTAATTTACATGGGATTAAATGTAACTTGAAATTTGTTGCAGCAATTTGATTTAGTTGATAAATTTTTCTGTTGTTGCAATATCTTGAATGGTACATTATTCTAGTAGTCAGTTTTTAGAATGATCAGGGATTAATACCTTTAACTGAGTTTCCATTTTTTTTCCCATTGAAACCTTAATCATCTTCACAAGTCCTTAGCGTACAGCAATAGCAGCGATAAAGTGATAATAGCAAAGAAACATGACAAATTATTAAGATTTTCTTCGACTAATAGGAAAATGTGAGAAACCTTATATTTAAAAGTTTGAAAGTTAAAAATATATATAACAAAGAAATAGTCAAATTCTATTTTTTATTGAATTAATAATAACATAGATTTATTTTAACCACAAATCTATAAAATATTGAGAGATTAAATCTCTTCGAAATATAAATTTCTTTTAAAATACAAAAAAACACTCATAAAAATTTGATCTTCACCTTCAATAAGTTCTGGACTAAAATAAATTTATACTAATTATATTAATATGTTATTATTTATATCATATTTTCGACTAAAATAGATTTATAATAATTATATTAATATCTTATACCATATTAAAAATGTTTAATAATACTTTTTTTATCATATTTATTAATTATTATTATAATAATTACTATTATTTTTAAAACTGATACTGATAGTAATTTGTTTATTAATTATTAATAGAATAGTTTATTAATTATTAAAAATTCTATTAGGGTTTTGATTTTGTACTTTGGTAATGGAATTAAACTACACTACTAATCATTTTAATGAATCCCAAAAATTATCAATTTAAAAACTGGTTAGATTTCACTATTAAATGATTAAACAATTAATTACTGCGAAATTATTTTGAAGTTTTGGCTTTTTAATCTTCTATGTGGAGACATTAGCACGTTTTGGCATTCCGTCTTTTGAGTTTAAAAAATAGGTATAAGAATACGGTGAGGTGATGAAGATATTAATACAAATATGTTGTTCAGTCCTATACGCAATAATCTATTTAATAAATATATTCGTGTGATTCACTCATCTTTATGTAATCCTGTTGGTGGCATTTCTGCTACGTGTGGTCACGCTCAAGTCCGTTCAAGATGGATCGTGGAGGAAACACTGGAGGTGAATGAATTGGGTGGGTCACCTAGAATCCGTGCTGCCGGAGGACCTGATCACCAACCTCTGCCGCACATCGCCAACACTATGAGCGCTTTAGGTTTCAACTGTGTGGGCCTCACCTGGCCATTTTCAGTGGCATCGATCTGGGCCATTTCAATTTCACTAGTTCTCAGAACTTCATTTCCCTCAACTTCTCTCTTAGTTCTCCGAACTTCATCTCCCTCCACTTCTCTTAATTTAGGAGTATGTATTAATGTTGAATGGAAAAAACAATTTACTTTATTTTTTTTAATTTTACTAATACTCAGAATTTCATCTTCTTCAATTTCTCTCTTGACTTATGAGTAGGTCTTAATGTTGAATGGAAAAACAATTTACTCAATTCATCAGTGAGATGTTGAAGTTTGAATCTGAAACTTGATAGAAACTAAATCCCACATAAACCAACTCATCTACACCTCAAGTATATAGAGATGTGTAACAATATTAGATTTCAACTGTGTGCGCCTCACCTGGGAAATTTTCAGTGGCACTGATCTCGGCAGTTTAATTTCACTAGAGCTCAGAACTTCATCTCCCTCAACTTCTCTGTCAACTTATTAGTAAGCCCTAATGTATTCATCAATGAGATGTTTTCGCCTCCATCCTCAATTCCCATGAAATTTTAACCTGAAACTTGATGGGAACTAAATCCCACATAAACTAACTAATCTACACCTCATGAATATATATGTTCTTCATGTATATAGAGATGTGTGATAATATTTCTTCTATTAAATAAAGTTTGAACCGGAATGTTAATGGGAGCTAAATCCTACATAAACCAACTAATCTACAACTCATGACTCTCAATTTTCAGTAGCACTGATCTGGGACGTTTCAATTTCACTAGTGCTCAGAACTTCATCTCCCTCAACTTCTCTGTCAACTTATGAGTAAGCCCTAATGTATTCATCAGTGAGATGTTTTTGCCTCCATCCTCAACTCCCATGAAGTTTGAACCTGAAACCTGATGGGAACTAAATCCCACATAAACTAACTAATCTGCACCTCATGAATATATAAATACTTCATGTATATAGAGATGTGTGAAAATATTTCTTTCACTGAACTCCCATAAAATTTGAACTTGAATGCTAATAAGAACTAAATCCCACAAAAACCAACTAATCAAAACCTCATCACTATATATTTACTTCATATATATAGAGATGTGTTACCATATTTCTTCCCGTAAATTATAAAGTCCTTCCAAACACAAAAATAAAAATTTACTTCATAGAGATGTGTTACCATATTTCTTCCCGTAAATTATAAAGTCCCTCCAAACACAAAAATAAAAATTAATAGTTGAGTTCAAAATTTCCTTTGGATATTTTTACTCTTTTTTGTTAATAAGAATGTTAGTAAAACGTAAGTTTCAAGGGAGTACCTACGGCAAATGAAAGCATCATACCCGCAATCAAATTCGTGATGGATTTAAAACGGTTAAATGGTTGAATCCAAAAGTTATTAAAGATGGGCCTTGTGGCCAACGAAATTCATGATGGATTTAAAACGGTTAAATGGTTGAATCCAAAAGTTATTAAAGATGGGCCTTGTGGCCAACGAAGTCATTGTCGTGACACTGCACAAAAATATCGGCAAGAAAGTAGGTTTTAACATTCCATAAACAATCTTTGTAGGTCATCCCATTTCTTACAAGCGAACTAATTCCATATATTAAAATAACATGGTCAGAAAAAACAAAGGAAATGTTTAATACATACAAGGAGATTCCACCATTGTGTGCTTTTGAATCTATGGACATTACAGCATCAGTCCATATATTAAAATAACATGGTCAGAAAAAACAAAGGAAATGTTTAATACATACAAGGAGATTCCACCATTGTGTGCTTTTGAATCTATGGACATTACACCATCAGTCCATATATTAAAATAACATGGTCAGTCCATATATTAAAATAACATGGTCAGAAAAAACAAAGGAAATGTTTAATACATACAAGGAGATTCCACCATTGTGTGCTTTTGAATCTATGGACATTACTCCATCAGTTATTCCTGCATATATGCATTATGGGCCAGCATTCTCGACTGCACAACATTTGCACCGTTCCCGGCACATTCGAGGTTGCTTGACACCTTCAGATACTTCTGATTCTGTACAGACTATTTCATGTATAAGAAACTTCACATCATTCTGTACAGACTATTCCATGTATAATAAGCTTTACATCTTCGCATGGATGACATATATTGAAGCAACAGCTTACCCCTCAATACATGAACAGTGTAGTTTTAGAAAAGCATGATGAACTTATTGCCAAGCTTGGAAAACCAAGTTCAATCATCAAGCCAGGCCAAGCTAAAGATCTCTGGAACAACATCAATGGTGAGGTTATGAAGGGTAGATGCTTTGATGGACGACCACGCTTCATATTCCTTGTCGCTGTCAGATATGACTACACGTTTTAAAGAACTTTGTATTACTGTAGGGACTTTCTTCAATCCTGAGCACTCCCTCATGTCCAACGTCTCTAAATTGGATAGCTGATCAAATTCAGAGGGAAGGTCCTGCAAACACCTGCAAAGTGAAATATCTAAATATTCTAGTTGCCCAAGTTTGCAAATGGAAGGTGGCAGCCTCGACAGGCTTGGACATGCAGACAATCTCAGCACCCGAAGGGATTTTAACCTTCCCATGTCATCAGGTAAGTTTTGGATAAGATGGCAATTAGTAACAGACAACCTCTGGAGAGAAGTTAAATTGCATAGTTTGAGTGGTAATTCCCCCAAATCACTACAGTGATCGATATTAATTTCCGTAATGTTTGGAAAGTTCAAGGGCTCAAGTTCCATATCCACTAGAGAGCTATTCCCAAGGCCCTCACATAAGCACACGGACAACTTTTCCAACCTCTCCCAGGATCTACAATTCTCGTACAGAGAAGCAGGAACAATCAACTTATGAAGAAACACGGACCTAATTTGAATAGGTGAAGAAAATCTTGGCAGCCCAATAATATTTGCACGCATGGAACTGTAATTGTATACTATAAGGACTTTCAGTTTCGGCGTCCTATGTAAAAATGTTGGAAGACAGTATTGATTTGCGGAAAAGAATAAAGCCAGAGCTTCCACCTCAGGAAAATCAATTTGACACCAATCTTGCTCTTGCATTGCACCTACAGGTCCCAGAAATATAAAGTCAATGTATGATGTTGATAAAAATGCTTATCAAACACCTTAATAAACTTGTCAAATTAGTAAATTGAATTCATAATTATTCAATGTTTCGCTATGGAAAGGGAAAGAAAGCAGGTTTCGTGAGCAGACTTACCTGTGTAAATTGAAACAAACTGAGCGCGAGATGCCTGATCCTTGAGAGTACTTAGCCATTCTATGGGAATTTTATCCTCTTTGGAAGGCGTGAAGAGCCTCTTAGGAGAGATAATGTTATCCTGGCTTGCCAGGTACAACGCTAAATCCCGCATTACATCATGTTGAGAAAAAGTGAGCTCAGAAGCACAACTGTAATCGATGGCCCCACTCCTAACCCATCAAAACCTTGTATTAACCAAACCAATCATGGTATTTCAAAAGCCCCATTTTATCTCTAGTTTGATACTAACATATTTATTTATCTTATCCTCCTGGTTCTGTTTCTAAAATTTCTTTTTTGTATAAAGTTTTCTGGGATGTTCATGATTTATAGAAGGATGCCAAAGCCCAAAAGCAGAAGAATTTAAGTTAAGAAACACACATGAAGAGGCCGAAGAAATAAACAAAACAAATGCACTGGCAACAGTAAAAGTAAGCAAGTTCTACAGAAACACACATGAAGACGCCGAAGCAATAATCAAAACAAATTCATAGGCAGCAGTAAAAGTAAACAGGTTCCACAGTACATACCCTGGATAGCCCGTGAGGTTCAAGAGATTTCGACTTGCAAGCTCTAGCAAGACCTCAAAAGCATCTGTCCATTCCATCTGGCGGACATATACCCAAATGTCCAATAATGTTTCTACGCTGAACTTTCTACCTTTGGGAAAAGCCCCCAAATCCAAAAAGCACTGTTTATGTTTATCATCAAGCACATCTATACTCGTTTCCAAGCGTTTAAGAAGACTTTCTTTATAATATTCTGATATAGATTCTGATTTTGAAAGTTTTCTCTCAGCATTTATCCAAATTGGCCTGCGCTTACCGCGCAAAGAGCTTCCGATGACCTTCAGGGCAAGTGGTAAGCCCTTACACTCTGCTGCAACCTACAAATATAGTGCTAGTTATACTATATGCTAGTTGTCTGCATAAATCTGACATTAAAACACTTCCTGGGGCTACTTTAAAGACATTTATTCTTCAGTTCGTAAATTTGGGTATTGATTGCTAAATTGGCATTTCGGTAAGATGAGTAAGATGGAGAAACAGTTAGGACATGAGATAATGGATAGAAAGTATAATGCATACCTGTTTAACCAGATCCTCCTTTTCTGTTGCCGGAATCGAAGTCTTACCAAAGGCCCAGAAGCAGAAAAGGGACAGAGCATGAGCATCCTCCAACAGAGGCATGTTATACAAACGAGTGCCATCTGTAATTGGAATGGTAGAATCTTGTCTGGTGGTGATAATTGTCTTGTACCCTTTTGCTTCAAACAACAGGTGTTCCAGATCTGATATCGACCAAACATCATCCAAGACCACCAAAGTCGGCCGATATGTTCTTGACCTAAGTTTTTTCTGCAATTGGCCGTGTGCGTCTTCTATGCTCTGGAATTCAGGCCTTTGGCCACCAATTATCTTATCCCACATCGTCTCTAACAGGGCCTTTACATTTGGATTAGATCGTTTCACTGGAATGAAAACTATATTGTTTCTGAAAGAAGCTGAGAATTGGAAAGAGGATAAACATTACAAATTAAGGTCATGACAACATAATATGGATGTCTGAAGAACAGATTTAGGAAGACCGGAAATGTTGTTACCTTTGACTTGCATATTGTTGCAGAGAGCTGAAGCCAGAGTGGTTTTGCCGCTCCCACCCATCCCTGCTATTCCAAGGCGATCCACATCATCCTGCAATAGAATTTGTTTGACGGCATTCATACAAGTCTCTAACCCAACTACAAACTTTGGCATATCCGGAACATCCTGGGAGGTGGAATTGATGGGCTGTTCAGCGATTGTAGCCGCCTCGAGTTGTTGGTGAAGTTTTTTTACTTCTGTGCCTAATCTCTGCAAATCACGGGCAATAATGGGCGAACCTTGAACGTCAATCAAATCCTTGATTTTCTCCTGAAACTCTCGAACCCTCCTTCCGTATCGCCACTTTCTGTATACATCACAGACGTGTAAATTGTCCCCTTCGTTCACAAGACTTAACCCATCTTGCAGGACGGCTTGAAAATCTCTGAACTGGCTATATCTGTGCGTTGATGAATCTGAATCGGCAATAACCTCGATAGCATCATCAATGTCGCGCTTTAACAACATAAGCTTGTCCCTCAGCTCTTTGCCCCATGTTTTGCTGGAATAGATGACCTGAACTACTCCTCCCAGCTCTGTCAGTGCAGTCAGAAGGAGATCCATGCCCTGTTCTGGAAATTGATGCTACCCAGATGAATTGTTCGATGGAAGTCCCGACTCACTCGCGGCTTTTATATAGTGTCCCTTGACGAGCAGGTAACCGGGAAGGCACCGGAAACATAGGCTTCTATACCGAATTTTTTCATCAATGGGTACATTTGAGGAGCGTTATGACCTGAAAATAATAATAATTAGCTTCAAACCCCATTGAAGCACTGAATTAAAGCTCAAATTAGCTATTTCACCTAAACTTAATGATAGATTTGAAGAGGATTAGTGTATTGAAAAATAATAATAATAATAAATGGGTAGACTTAACAAGTGCTAATGAACCGGAAAATTAATCAAAGGTTCATAACTAATACACATGATAAATTGACTTTGACTTTGAGTATTCGCAGACAGATGTGGGTGCAATGATGAATTCAATATTGCAAGGTGTACGCGGTTTCCCCATAAAGAATTAAATTTACCTACGCGCAGAATTAAATTTACCTACGCGGTTGCCCTTAGAGAAGAGACGACGGCCCCATTCGCCAAAACAATTCGTCCGCTTTCTCTTTTTCACTTTTTAATTTATTTATTTTTTCTATTTATCATTTTGATGGTTTCTGGAATTGTGATGTTTGGAATTGATTGGTAATTGTTTTGGTGTTTGAAATTGATTGGCTGGTAGTCTTATTTGTATTTAATTTTTTGGATTTTTTTTCCCGGTCTTAATTGATATTTTAACGGGTTTCCATTTTATTTTAAAATTTTTAAATCTGTCTTATCATAGTGTATATTTTGTTAATTTTTTATATTTTTGTTTTTTTAAGTTAAAAATACTAGAGAAAATGAAATTGAAATTTTAATGAATAGTTTTTTTATAATCTAAATTTTCTTAATTATGTAAATGAGTGTGTTTATATGAAATAATTTTTTAAAAATTTTAATTTAATTATAGTATTTATTAGATGGATGTTTGAGATTTAATCTTATATAAATATTTTTTAAAATATACACAAATCAAAAGCTAATTTTTTTTTCCAAAATAATTATGTTTATAGATGGTAAAGATTTAATTTTCATCAAATATCTTAATAGTGATGATGATGATGGCTAACGTCCACTGAGACCAAACATTGGTCTATTGGACCTAAAAAAACAAATTATTTATTTTGATTTAAGATTTTGTTCCTATGCTCAAAAAGCTTGGAGAGAATCCTCCCCAGCTCACTATAATTTTGACATTGTAAAAGGCTACGAAGGTCAGTATTGTAACAAAGATTGTGAAACTCAGATCTAATGTGATTGTACACAGGACACTCTAAGAGGAAGTGGTTTTCATCCTCGATGTTCCCATTCTCACATAGATGGCAGATCCTTTCCATCCATGGTGTTTTAGGAACTGCCCAAAGGCCTGTTTCACTATGGAGCTCATGAGAATTCGTTCTAATCTTTGCTATATTAATTTTCCTCTTTGAGCTAGTTAAAATAGAGAGATACTTTTGATCTTCTAGGGTGGGGTTGATGACCTCCTTATAATAACTTAATTTTCTTTTGGTTGCTAAATCTTTCTCACACCACATTTTTTCTTTGAACTTAGAAGTAACAATATCTTTAATGTTATTGATGTTTTGCAAAGCATCATTCTCGTTGATCTCCCAATAGTTTAACCAGACCCTTGTGTCTTTATGCCACCCCCGTTTGAGCCTTAGGTGGTTTTGGCTGGAATTTAATGCTAGCTTAGGAAGTCTATGACTGCCTATGTTATTGAGCTTGTGCTTGTACATCAGAAACCTATTCATAGCTAGGCTCTCAATAGGGGAAAGACCTGCTTCTATAAGGAGAATAGGATAGGGTGTATTACTTTTAATTTTCAGGTTATACATTATAAAACGCTTTTGGATTTGCTCAATCTTTCTCCACGATTCTCTAGAGATGCTGCAACCCCAAACCTCACAGCCATATAGGATAACAAGAGTGACTAAAGTTTCGAAGAGGAACTTCTTTTTATCCCACATTACTAGGTTCGCAGTTTTACAATTATTTTCAAGACCAAAATAAGCTTTCCACCCCCCATTAATCATTTCTCAATGCTATGGTTCCAGTTGAGCTTGTGATGAATATCAATTCCTCAGTACTTGTAAGAATACACTTCCTCCAAGTTATTATTGTCATACATAAAATTAGCGTAAGTGTCCTTTTTGGATTTGATAATCATAACTTTTGTTTTGTTAGTGTTAACAGTGATACCCATGGTAGAGCAAAAATCCTTAAGAAGCCTGAGTTGCTTATCAAGATCAAATGGGCACCTTGCGAAAAGAACAATATCATCAGCATAGAGAAGAAGGATGACGACTATCCCAGCTAAGAGCGTGCCATCACATCCTGCTTCCTCTAAATAGCCTTCGAGCTTGTCGATGTAAATGCCAAAAAGGGTAGGGGAGAGGGGGCAGCCTTGTTTGACTCCGATGTTACACTTAATATCTTTCGACCACCCCTCATTGCTCTTTAGCTTAGCAATTACCTTCTCGTATAACCTTATAGCAGCAGCTCTCAACTCGAGAGGAACCTTTAGCTCTTCTAATCTATTCCAAAGGTTGTATCTAGGAATCATATCGAAAGCCTTTCTAAAGTCTACAAAGCAACAAAATAAATTGGATTTATCATTACGACATTCCTCCGCAATGGTCCTAAGCGTAACGAGGTGGTTAGTTGTTGAGTGATGCCTTCTGAAACCTGCTTGGCCTTTAGCCCGCTTACCTTCACTTTCAAGCCATATGCTTAACTTCTTTTCCAAAATACTACCATGTAACTTCTCTAAAAGAGGGCTGATCATAATTGTCTGATAATTAGAGGAGTTATTTGTATCCCCACTTTTAAAAATAGGGATAATGAGGCTCTCAATCCACGATTTAGGGAACCCTTGCTTGACTGCTTGATTGAAAAGCTTGTGGATGTGGGGGATGAGGACAGGGCCTCCAATTTTTAATATTTCCGCCTGGTAACCTTCAATATCCTTAGCTTTCCCATTAGCCAGGCGATTAACCCCAAACTTAATGTCTTCTAAAGAGAAAACTTCTTTCATTGTGAGCAGGGTTTCCAAGTTATCCATGACATTTGGAGATTCATAAAGCTTTTTAAGGTAGGAATTCCAATCGTGAAGAGAAATTTTATTATTATCCTTAGTCTTCCTAGTTAGAATCTGCCTCCAAAATTTCTTAGGAGCTACTTTAGAGAGGTGTAAGAGATTCTCCTGTCTTTGACGAATGTACTGCCTCTTTTTTCTTTTAGTTAGGGCTTTGTATATTTTTATCTTGTCCATTTTAAGAGATTCATCAACAGCTTCCTTAATTGTTGTCCTCACACTTTTACAATCTTTGTCATACCAAGGGTTGGTTTTGCTATTTAGAAAGAGATCGTTTTTATTTCTATCAAATATAAATTTCTTTTGGCTGTAAGTATTATTTTCTATGGGATCTCTATGCATGACAAAATTGAAAGTTATAAGTAAAGGTCTATGATCAGAGTTAGGTTCGTGGTCATTTAAGATGTCAAAATTCAATATTTTGTTGTATAGAGGGAGATCGGAAATGACGTAGTCTACCACACTGCTACCAAGTCCATGGATGCAGGTCATCTTGCTGGAAGTGGGCCACTTCTTTAGACCATTGCAAATTATGAGATCCTGAGCACTACAGAGCTTGACAAGCTCCGACCTAAATAAATTTTCCCCAAGGCCTTCAAAGCTCCTTTTGTACCTACTAGCCAGAGTAGCGTCTTCGTCTAACCAAAGGGGATTAGGGTTGGAATGATTGCTTAGGATAATAGCTTGGTTGTTTGAAGTTCGAGCATTAAAGTCACCTATTAAAAGGATATTACCTTCATTCCTTAGGCTAGAAATATCATTCTCTTAACCATTGTAAGGGTTATTTTTATCTAGATTCTTCTTCTTATAGAAGTTAGAATTGATGAGGGGAAAATAACATATTGCAATGTAGGACTTTTTATTATTAATGTCCCTAATCTCTATCCAACTGTATTGGTTGTGAGGGTCGTTTTTATAAATCCTAGCATGGGGGGAGATGTTCTTCTTAATGTAACAAGCTATTCCCCCAATGCCTCTACGGGAGGATCGCTTGTTCCAAGCAGCCCATAGCGTAAAGCCATTTATGTTAGGGACCTTGGATTCTTCGTGCTCCCAAGTTTCAACAAGCAGAATAATATCCACGTCATTTGAGATCCAACTTAGCTTGGGGCTTTTGTTCCATGGGAAGCCCTGACAGTTCCAAGAAAGGATCCGGAGCATGTTTAATTGCTATTGATTACTATCTTTTTTGGTTTCTATCTCTAATAAAGGCTTTTCTATTCCTGATTATCGCCCATTTTCCTTCCTTTCTAGCTTCTTTTACCTTTTGAACCTCCTTTCTTAATTATGCTTGATCATCTGGAATGAGATCTTCATTTATGAATATTCTTGTTCCTTTTAGACTTGAGGTTTTACTAATTATGTCGTACTTATGATCAGTGGAGCTCACCTTTATGCGGATTAGTCTTCCTTTATTCTCGGTTAATTTCCCCAACCTTGTTGCTTCTATGAGATATGAGGTTTCAATTTGTAATCTATTATGTAATTCTATCTGGGCTAAGGCTAGAGTATCCTCATCTACTTCCTCTTTTAAACTGAAGATTATAAGGTTCAAGGCCCTTTTGTTACGCTCGTGGTCTAATTCTATTAATTTTTTGAAAAACTGAAATTTATTTGCAAAATAGTTATGTTCTTTTAATTAAATTTATTAATTAAAAGAATATTATATCAAATGAGTTTTGGACTTTTGGACATGTGGTATTGATAAACCATGATATTGACCTATAATATTGTAACAAAGTCAATATATAAATTAAAAATCTCCAAAGTTGAGGGAATCTCCATAATTTTGATTCCTATTACATGTTATTTTAAATGTAGATATGTTTTACTTATAATAATTTTTTATCATTAACAATAATAATAATCTAAATTTTTTAACTGTGTGAATAAGTGTGCCTATGTTGAAATAAGACTTTTAAAATTTTAATTTAATTATCAGTAATTATTAGATGGATGGTAGAGATTTAATCTATATTTATATATGGTAAAGATTTAATCTTCATAAAATATCTTAATAGTATACACAAATCAAAAAGTGAAATTAATTTGTAATACAGTTATGTTTTTTTAATTAATTTATTAATTAAAAGAATATTATATCGAGTGAGTGTTAGATTTTTGGACATGTGGTATTGATAGAGAAGTCATGATATTGACCTATAATATTGTAACAAAGTTCATTTATAAATTAAAAATCTCAAAAGTGGAGGTGAATATGCATGATAATGATTCTATTGCATGTTATTTTAAATGTATATAGATTTCAATTATATATTAATTTTTTACCATTAACAATAATAATAACTAGTTTAAATGAAGTTATAATTTAGTTAATTTTTATGATTTTTCTATTTTAGCAACTTAAAATTTAAAATGAAATAAGTGTTTTGATGTCATTATGATTGATATCTATAAACATTTATCAACCATTTGATTTATATGTCTATAACAGTTTGAGTGGGTTTCATGGTTAACAACGTGTCTTTCCTTCTAAGAGGTCACACGTTCAAAATAAGAAGAGATAGAGTATGTATGCCTTTCCATTGTCCTGAGGTAGGACCTTTGTCCCATAAACAAAGCAGGTCTCCCACACCAATTTAGTGTCTCCATAAATTTTAATGCTCAGATGAGACCTCCCACCACAAACAAAAAAATCTTATACAATGTGACTAAATTTTAATAAAATTTAAGATTATTGTTTTTTCCATTTTCTATCCAAACCACTCATAATTTCGTTTTCTTTCCATTATTACGTATTAGTCAAGGACTTTTCTAACACTGTCCAGCTGCGTGCGATTCTCTCGCATAATTCTTTTTCTTCTCAAACCTAAATATTTGTCGTGGCAGGCAGCTGAATTGACGACGACTATACACTCTTGTGCTCACAGAATTTTTAAGATGGTGACTGTATTCCCAGGTGTATAGTTTCAGAAGCTCTAGTCGAATCACGCGTTGCATTCCCCACCTGCACTGTGAATATTGTATTTAAGATGATAAGATTCCCTTGAAAAGTCGAAGGATATTCGTGTAAATTTTGGCTGTACGTTTCCTTTTCCCTTTTACTGTTTCGTTAAATCAAGGAATGCAACGGGAAATGAATAAATAATGGCGGAATCTTCGAACCAGAAGTGTGTGACAATCTGCAGATTCAATATTGCGTATTAAAATAATGAAACGCCGCCATATCGAGAGCAGCAGTGATATATTGTATTTTTTCGCAGTCCGCCATGAAGTACGCGTTCGTATTACGTGATGCAAATGCTACGTACTTTACTTTGGTTATTACTAGATAGGATTTCTAGCAAATATGTGGCCTTTATGTTTCAATCTTTCTTTTAAATTGACAACGAGGTATTACGTGCTGCAATTGTTATGTAGTATATTTATTACTGGGTGGAGTTCCTAGCAAATATGTTGCCTTTATGTTTCAATCTTTCTTTTAAATTGAAAACGAGGTATTACGTGCTGCAATTGTTATGTAGTTTGTTTTATTACTTGGTGGGGTTCCTAGCAAATATGTTGCCTTCATGCAGTAGTTGGAAGCCAATGACGGTATGGTGGGCTTATGTTTCTTTCATTTTCAATTTCTTTCGCTTTGAGCTGGAATGAAACTCTGAATCGGGTCTTTGAGTAGGAAAATTAAAAATTCTTTAACCCTATTGCAAATTAGAATAACTTCATATCAAATTGATGTTAAATTAATTTTATATCTCGACACTTTTATTGATCAAAAGGTGAATTAGATCTCATAAAATTGATAATTTATATATATATATAATCGAACGACATTTTATGGATGAAAAGGTAATTTAAAATATATATAATTTGCAGAAGGGCCAGAATTTAAAATGCAAAAAGGCGCAGAGCAAATGTCGAGCGTGGTATACTCCTCTCGTATTCACGAATACTCATATCAAATTGAATGTAATGATATATATATACACGCTTGCTGTATTCACGCCCGACATTTTTATGGATTAAAAGGTATATTAAAACTGAATTCTTAATTTGTAGAAGGCCGAAGAATTTTTAATTTGCAGAAGGGCCGGAGAGCAAAAGTGTCGAGCGTGGCTATATATTCACGCTCGGTATATTCACGAATAACTTCATATCAAATTGGTGTTAATTATATAGATATACACTCTTGGTATATTCACGAATAACTTCGTATCATTGATGTTAACTTATATTTATATATTGTATTTATATACACGCGCTTTGGTATTATCACAAATAACTTATATCAAGTTGATGTGCCATTTTATAATATATACACCGCTAACGCCATTTTATTGGATCAAAAGATGAATTAAACGAACGTATAAAAAAATATATATATATATATACACGGTCGACACTTTTGCTTTTTTCCCCGATAAATCCTATGCGAGAAGGCGGCTCACATTTAAATTGACCTGCAGTAGCATGATGAGCTAAATCCAACGAACAACACGGCTTAAAAGAAGATCGAAGTCATTTTGATAATATACATTTCGGTTGTCACTGACCCACTCGCAATGGGCCCATACCATTTGAACGAACAACACGGCTTAAAAGAAGATCGAAGTCATTTTGATAATATACATTTCGGTTGTCACTGACCCACTCGCATACCATCTGGTGAGTATTGTGCTCTATCGCCATCCGACCAGTGTTCAAATTTCAACATATCATAGTCCTGAAGCTCTCTAGCAACTGTGAGTTTAAGTCATTTGTAAATTCCCCCAATATTCCAGAATCGGAAGGACATGGATGTGGTCAAAAAATTGACCACATCTATGTCCGTAGGATTTCTGAATATTCGGGGAATCTGCAATTTGATTTAAGGATGACCCTCTAGCATGTCAGAGAAGTGCTCAGCAAAATTTACCAATGAAAAGAAATTTAAATTTTGATTTTTACAAGTTTAAAAAAATAAAAATAATATTATAAAATGCTCAATGAAGGGTTGTCCGTAGGACATTTTAAAAAATTCCAGTTCTTTGACTGATGTAACACTCTAAAGTCTGCACGACGTTCTGACAACACTCAAGAAAGTGCAATGGGACATAGTGGAGGTTGTTCATCCATTCCCAGGCCATAGTCTCTAGAGAATGCATGAGGTTCTGACAACACTCAAGAAAGTGCAATGGGATGTAATGGAGGTTGTTCATCCATTCCCAGGCCATAGTCATAATGGCAGCGCTTATAGAGTTAGCAGTGATGATATGAGGTTTATGTTTGCATTCGAGTTAGTAGTGATGATATGAGGTTTATGTTCGCATTTGTTGATAACAGAGGATTCTTTTCGCATTCATTGATAACATAGGAGAAGTAGCTATGTATTGGTCCGTGAACATGCATATTTTGAAGGTATCATAGATTTAAAAGAAACAAATGACAAAAGACAGAATTAACAATGACTAAGGTAGATTATTCTGAGCCTGTGAATCTTGGGTACATTGATTTTTCCAATCCCAACCTTACAGAGAGTGCAGTGCAAGTTCGCAAGGTATTTTAACTCTTAGTTATAATTTTCAACTTTCATTTCCCTGGCCTTTCATTCAGTTCATTGATTTAGGCATAACTGATTAAAATTATTATGTATGGAATGGTTGATTGATATTTATATAGTCATATGTAGAACAAGTTGGCAAGGTATTTTAACTCTTAGTTTTAATTTTCAACTTTCATTTCCCTGGGTTTTCATTCAGTGCATTGATTTAGGCGGAACCAATTAAAATTATTATGTATGGAATGGTTGATTGATCTTTATATAGTCATGTGTAGACTTTGTATTGTTTTTTTTTATATCGTCCATCATGTCATCGATGAAAATTTTTTGGACTAAGTCTTTGAGCAAAGTCGACAGCTTTTTGCCCTTCCTGAGGAGGAAAAGATGAAATTGTTGTGGAATGAGAACCATCAAGGTTATACTCCTTATCAAGCAGAATCTCTTAATCTTTCCATTCAACTCGAAGGTTTGGTGTGGATTTATGTCTCCTTATATTTACTTCTACTTGTAATTACATCTTGCTCTGCTCAACTTTGAAAAATCAATCCATTGAAGTATTTCACTTCATATTTTTTCATATATTGGTTTTTCCAGGGATTGGAAGGGGAGTTATGAAGCTTCTGAAGTGTCGATAAAGGCAAGCGATTTCACGGTTCCAATCAATGGCCTTCAACAGGGATGCAATTCAACATTTGAAACGATATTTTTCATACTTGTCCAGTGCTTAAAAATAGATTAAAGTGACATTATTGACATTTTTACATCATAACCACATACTACATTTTCTGTGGTATCTCCATTTTCTTTAGTTTGTAAAATTTTATTCTTTCTTGTCAACTCACCATTAACACAAGATTGTTCAATTATGATATTACCTCATTAGATTTACTGATTAACATTTTTTTTTCATCTTGTAAATAACTACTACCATCTACTACATCTTCGAGGATGTCGAATATATTTGAGTACTCATCATCCTACCGCTATGAAAACAACTTCCATCCTACCTCTACCTTTATGAGGACATACTCATGACATTACTTTGATGTTCTACATAGATATCTTGACATAGTATAATAAGGTCGATAAGGTTCCTTACATTTTCCATGAAGACATCATTACTCATCATCCTACCGCTATGAAAACAGCTTCTATCCTACCTCTACCTTTATGAGGACATACTCATGACATTACTTTGATGTTCTACATAGATATCTTGACATAGTATAATAAGGTCGATAGGGTTCCTTACATTTTCCATGAAGACATCATTACTTTGAAACTTTGATGTTCAACATGGAAATCTTGAGATAGCATAATAAGACCGATAGGGTTCTTTATTTAGGGTTTCTTTTTATAATTTTTCATTTTGTAGTAATAAATGAAATAAATTAGTTGAAGATTAATTTTATCGTGTTTAAAAATAGATTAAAGTGATAATATTGACATTTTTACATCATAGCTACATTTTCTGTTGTATCTTCATTTTTTTTCCTAATTTGCAACATTTTCTTTCTTTCTTGTCAAGCAACCATTAAGACAAGATTGTTATTGTTCAATTTTGACAACCATTCAAACAAGATTGTTCAATTATGAAATTACCCCATTAGATGGTGGTAACTACACTTAGTGATTCAAAAGTTTTTTTATATTCTTGTAAATAACTACTACCATCTCTTTTCTATTTTAGATGATTCCGTGACTGACAACCATAATGCTTACAAAAGCCTAGAATTTCTTCCATTTGAACTTACTGTAATCAAGCTTACTATTAAGCCTAGCATTTGTAAAATCAAACTTCATTTAAAATCGTGTATTTCTTCTCTTATCTTAAAAAGACTTTTTCTTTACTAACTCTTTAGTTTCTGAAAACATAGAAATTAATGCTATAAAAAAAAATTGAGAAATAATAAGTGTGCTTCCCATAAAATTATGTAGAGTTTTAAATCGGGGAGAAGTGTTAAAATGAAACTCCAGGGCTATTTTACAACTTAATTTTCTTTTTCCAGTTGGTCTTCCCAAAAGATATAGAATGCCAATAGTTATCCATACAACTACTATTGTGTCTCCTGCTTCATTTTCTCCATTCGACATCTAGGAAATAAGTTGTGTGTGTGGGTGTCCATGTAGCTGCTGCTATGAAGGGTTTTTAAGTTGATGTTGAAATCATAGAAAAATTAAACGACATTGTTAATGAAAAGAAACCATATTATTAGAAAAAGACATCAACGAAAAGAAACTGCATTATTAGATAAAGATATCAACAAAACTTGAATTCATTGTAAGGACCAAATTTGAAAACCATTCTTAAACAACAACAAAAACGACCAACCAAGCCATACAACAACAACATTGCAGATGTGTATTACATATTACAATATTTCCTTATTAGATGTGGAAAACTTTCCTTTTAATTACATAATTTTTTAAATCTATGAAGCTTGAAGTTTTTAATGGAGATGAAAGTCTATTGATAGTGTTCTTTGATTGAGCAATGTTAAGAGAAAAGTTCAATTCCCTTGGTTGTTGAAGGTATATATTTATTTTTTTGGTTTGCTTTAAATTGTTTCAAGCTGAACAAAACATATAGTATAAATTAAAAACAAAAGAAACTAAAAAAACTTTTTCCATTGTGCAAATAGATTTATATAATCAATGATGTAAATTCAAATATTTTTGAAGATTATCTAATGAATAGAAGAAACAAATTGTTACCTTTTTTCAATAGAATTTGAGAAAAATGTTTGCCTATTTACTAAATTCTATTCAGATTTTATAGTGTTTTAATGTAGCCACTTTTTAAATTTTAAAGATTCAGGACACCATTTCATTTTGGCATTTTATTTTATAAAGAGTTTATTTAATATACACTTGTTAATAGAAGTATAATTTTTTTTTATAACTTTTCATCTTTGAAGGGTTAGATAAATATATGCCCTTCCAAATAAAATGAAGACCAACCCTTCAAATTTGGTCACTGCCTCCGACACAAAGAATCTGCTGAGGCTGCTTGCTGAATCAACACCGTTGAGAGGCATAATGCATTTCTTAAAAACCATTTATGGTGAGGCATAATGCATTTCTTAAAAACTCTCTATGGTTCCAAATGAAACTGAACCATGGTTGGAATTTACACGTTAAAGGAACTCAGACACCATTTGAGTTTACTTGATGGAATAGATGATACGGTCTTGGGTGATAGATTCTTCTCAAGATTATATGTTTCACTTGGCTTATTTGCACAATCAGATTTGAAGTGGGACACACTCATGACACTTATGAAGATATAATTTGTGGGTATCGGTAAATGCCCTCATAGTAAATATAAAGAATTGGAAGACTATATTTACCTTTTCATTCATTGCCATGATCTGGAAGAAAGTATCCTCTCACTTGGGGACCCAAGTTATTGGTGATAGCTCCTTCACAGCGGACTGACTTTGCTCTTGGGGCTTCCAATCAAAGAGCATTGGGTTGTTCCCCTATATGTCTTTTGGGGTATTTAGCGCTCTTGCAATGAGTACATCTTTGAAGAGACTCCTCCCAATCCGAATTTGAGTGCACTTCGCATCACCGCTCACTTTCAAGAGATTGGCCTCTGGTGTCCCAAAAAATCCACCAAATCCATCGTTCATGCTGACTTGTCCAATATTTTCCCAATTTGTTTTTTTACGGAGCTTTCGCTGGTAGGAGATGCGGATGTGGTGTCTCCCTTAATATCAATTCAATTCTAACCTATCAATTCATGTGGTTTGTTGGCTTGGGAGACAACAACAGAGCATAAATGCTTGCCTTATGCAGGTGGCCCAATGGCTAAATGTTGATTGCATTCGAGTTGTTGGAGACTCCCTTTCTACGATCAGATGGATTCAGGATCGCAAAGTCTTATAGATCCCCTCACTTTCAACTGCATGCTGTAGATTTTAGGCCTAAAGCACCTCTTCTCGGAGATCTCCTTCCAACATGTCTTTTGGGAGCAAAATTCTGAAGCTAATGCACTTTCCAAGCGTGCTCTGTCCCTTCTTCCAGGGCAGATTCATTATGAACTGCTTTCTGAGGGGATCTCCTTTTGCCTCAACCATTTTGACTTCTATTAATCTCTTTGCAAGTCCTAGACATGTCACTAGATGCCTTGTCTTAGTAATTTTCCCTTTTCAATCTTCTGCAATATGTCTCACTAATTAGACTCAACTCTATGATATCCGTGTATATGCTATGTTTCCATATGGCGCTACAAGGTGGAATTTCTTGGCAATTTTATGTCGAACTGCTTTGTTTTTTGGATATTCTCATCAAGGTTATATACTCTGTAATGAGAACAAGATACAATGTACAACATTTCCTATTAATGAAAATCTTACAACAATTTTTTTCTCCTGAAAAAAAAAAAGGCTCCTAGGTGTAGTTATTTGGGAATATAATTGAAATTTTTAGCATTTGGTTCGATGGTGTTGAATTCATTTCCACCATAAAAAATTCGAGCAAGAATTTTTCCCCTCATTAGTTGTAGCTTCTTCCAAAAAAGTGAATTTTTTAAACAAGCTAAAATTTAATTTTATGATATTAATAGGGTGGTTTTGGAATATGAATTTTATAATTTTAATTTAATTACCAATACTTAACACGTGAATGGTAGGTATTTCACCTATAGATATTCATAAAATATTTTTAGTAGTAGTTATGGATAGAGAGTTGAGATTTATATTAATTGGGTGGTTTTGGAATAAGAATTTTAGAATTTTAATTTAGTTATCAATAATTAACACATGGATTGTAGGTATTTCACCTATAAATATTCATAAAATATTTTTACTAAAAGTTATGGATAGAGTGTTGAGATTTATTTTTAAAGTAGTTATGTGCTTTTTATCATTCAATTTATTTTAAAAAAATTGTTGTAAAACTAAGTTAAAATAAACTATATATAAAAATTTTGAATGTTCAATGAGCTATGATTTTTTGGGTATGTGGTATAGATAAGTCATAGTATTGTAACAAAGCCTCTGTACAAATTAAATATCTTCGTGGTAAAGTAGACATCTCCATAATTATAACCTCCTTACATGTTTTAACTCATGTATTAATTTCATTTTAAAGTTTATAATAATAATACTATTAATTACGTGGATATGTGCCTATTTTGGAATATGGCTTCATGTATTAATTTTTAAAGTTTATAATAATAATACTAATAATTAGGTGGATATGTGCCTATTTTGGAATATGGCTTCTAGAATATTTTAATTTACTTATCAAAAATTATTAGTGGATATTTATCTCCACAAAATATAATAAAATATTCTTAATAGTCGTTGAGATCTTGTCAAAGTAATGGCTAACCAAAGAGTCGACCAAGGAGCCATTGTGTTAACTATTCCTCAATAATTATGAAAGCAATTTCTACTAAACTACGATGTTATCGCTGACTTGCACACAACTTTGGAAGCTCTTTATATGGGGAGCTCATTAAAAGAATGAAGAAAAATTGTTGTGAAGCCAACTATTTAACAGTAAAATACTATCAATGCTTCCAATGGAACAATGTGAAAAGGTAATGCCTTCCTCAATATACATGGTTGAAAAAAATTAAGCATGCAAACAACAATTTCATACCACATCCAAAACACTCGTGGGAATTGAGTGACATGGTACATGTTTAGGATTATTTTGTACAAAGCATTCCATGGTTTAGTTTTCTTGATTCTGTCAGGAAAAATGCAAAGGAGGAATGCTACAGACAATTTATCTATTAATGATAAAATATCAAATACAAGTAAATGAATGGTCAACCTAATACCAACCAGGTCAGCCCCTGTATAGTCATGTCTTTTCAAAACACAGATCAACTTTATTAACAGACAAGTCTCTTCAAAGGTTGGCCCCATTGTAGACTTGTCTAACTCTAATAAATAAACCATTTGATTGGAAAATCTAAGGCAAGAAATTTGTTGATTAAACTGAGCAAAGAACAAGGAGCACTCAGATCTAAGGCAAGAATGAAGAGGCTCATTTCTAATGAACCTAGGAGCAATTTGAAGGAATATTTTTGGATACTCTGCCCTTTGTTACATGTCAGTTATCACATATGTTCAATAGGCATACAAACTGGATCAATCAACATCCTTGAACACTTTTTCATAATCCCTTCACAAAGCCCTAAGCATCACTTCTCCAAAAAGTATTAGTTTCTGGGATAATTAGCTCAAAAAAATTGTTTTTAGCCCCAACATACCTTGCATGCTTGACCACATGCATTTAGCACATGTCAGATGCCTGAGCACCAACGTTGGTCAGCACATGTTTCTCCCTTATACAGGTGCGTTGATTCTAGAAATTTGGGAAAAACAAAAAATTATCTCTAAAGCTTCCTCTTCTAGAAACTTTTAAGGTAGTTTTAACTATTTACCATAGATAGAGAGCTCGAATTCCTATATGATCCTATCTTGGAGACCTTATCTCTTATCTTATCTCTTGACTTCATCCTCCCCTCATATGTGGATCTCAAGCCTAAAATGGTAAATCTAAACTACCACACTCATCGTATAAATTCACTGCCTCCCATAAGGTCTGGGTTGGCTTTTGGAGATTGATGGTGCTCTCGTGTTGTTGATTTGAGCTTAAAGGAGTCACCATATTCATGCATTAGGATTGATATTGAGTTGTGCTTTGTGACAAGGAAGGACAAGTCAACTTGGGGAGAAATCTACAAACTCAGACTTCTATTCATGGATGTAACTCTCTACTATATTTGTTAATACAAATAGCATCTTGTTTTCCTATATTTGTTGTGTGATGTTTTCACTCATGTATTTCAATGTCATGATGACTCGTTGAATATAGATTTTAGATTATTTTACATGGATTGTAGTTCATTTGCTTGTTTTAGTCGTGTGTGCAGGTTCTAATTATAGCACTCGGAGCTAGAGTTGGAGGTTACAAGCAAGGAGGAAACGAAGGCTTGCTTCAGATTCCAGGTAGACTTATTTCCCATTTTCTAATTTTTCTAAGGAAAACTCGAATCTTTTTATCTTCTGTTGTTATATATTAGACCACTAGATCTAGGGAATTCACCTTTGTCCGCAATCGTGAAAATTGTGTATAACACCCTTGTTGAAAATTAATGTTTGACATCTTAGTGACATAACTTTAGCTTTGTGAAGAGACATACTTCGACTTTATGGAGTGATATTTTTAGCTCTATGAAGTGGCATATATCTGGTATATGGAGTGATAGTTTCGACCCTATGGAAATCCAGACCTTTGCCACAGTTTCGACCCCTTCTATGACACTAAAATTCAGCCTTTTATGACACGAAGTTCAGGCTACCTAGACTTAGAAATTTGGTCTGATTGGTGATTATTCTCGATCTTAATCTAAATTGATTTTAAGGGTCTTAAGATCACTGTTTAAGGAGATTCAGAGAGTAGCTACCTTGAAGAAATTTTGAAGCCATCTTTGTAGAGTTCTTAAACGTAGTCATTGAAGTATTTTTTAGCAGACTTTTAAGTGACTTAAGATTAGATCTTGAGGAGTCTCTGAAATAGCATTGTTTGGAGCAACATTATTTAGACTTTTTAAGCAATTTTTGAAGTAGTATTGGAGCCTTCATTAGACCAGAATTAAGGCAAGATTTGGAGCAATATTGTAATCATGTTCAAGTAGTCCTTTGAAAGCAATGTTTGAAATGTTTTGAAATCTTCCTACTTTGAACCAGATTTGAAGGAGGCCTTGATCAGATTTATGGTGATATTTGAAGAGTTCCTGAAGCTTTGGAGTACGAACTGAAGAGTTTTTTTAAGCAACCGTTGGAGCATCTTTTTGGACAGACTTGTAGCAAACCATGGAGAACATTTTGAGCAGATCATGAAGACTGTGAGAAAAACATTTAAAACATGTTTTAGAGTAGGTTTGAAGAGTCTTGGAGTAGACATTATAGTCTTTTTGGAAGAAGACCTGAAGAATACCTTAAAGACCAGGTTGGAGCCTAGATTTATATTTGAGGATTGGAGTCTTTGTACAAGATTGGAGCCTGGATTGATATTTGAGGATAAGAGTCCTCATTTCAAGGTTGAACCTTGGAGAAATTAGAGATTTTTTTGTACAAGTCGAAGAGGATTGGATTCCTCACTTTTTATTATTAAAATTATTTTATTATTTCAGTGTTATGGTATATTGTTCTTCTAAATCTTAATTGCCTAATTAACAATTGAAAGAAATACTAATTCACCTGCTTCTCCACCCACCGCCCCCACCCCCCCTAGTATTTCCAATAGTAGTAACCATCATAGATCCATCTAAAACAAGGATCTAACATGAGCCAAGAGGGATCCAATTTCTTCACGTGATTTTTTTTTATGTGCCCGCATTAGTAAAATGTTTTGTATAGTTATTTAATTTTTTTTTTTTTAGATTTAAAAAAAAATTGTTTTGGCCTACATGAGAAAAATTTCAACTTTGATGACCGACGGAGAGCGTTACACATCATACTGGGTTGTAGAATGAACCTCTCGACTCAATCACAAAATCAAAGGTTGAGATTGATCACAAATCGAAAGTTGAGATTTGTCTCAAAAAAATATTTCTTTTCTTCCCTTTTAATTAAATTGATTAATTAAAAAAAATGTCATATGAAGAGGAGTTATGGATATTTGGTCATGTGGTATTAGTAGACCATGGTATTTATTATTCCCATAGATGTGTCTATTTTCTAATAGGGCTTCTAGAATTTTAATTTAATTATCAATAATTATTAGATAGATGGTAAGGATTTAACCTCCATGAAATTTTCTAGAATATTCTTAGTAGTATTTACAAATTAAATGTTGAGATCTATTTCCAAAGTAGTTAAGTCATTTTCTCCCTTTTAATTTAATTGTTAATTTAAAAAAGATCTATGAAGGTTTTTTGGAAATCAAGTATTTTATAAGCCATGGTATTGTAACAAAGTTTGTTTATATATTAAGAATATCCATGGTAAAGTAGGGTTGAATCTCCATGGTTAAGAATCTTGTTACATGTGTTTTTAAATGAGTATATGTTTAGCTTTCGGATTTTGGGATCAATTGATTGAATGGATCCAATGCTTGGTATCCACCCCCTTCTTCTCTATTATCCTTAATCCATTATCCTTGATGCTTGGATTGAATGGATCCCATGCTAATTCATTTCTACCATTTAAAAAAAAAAAAAAAAAAAAAACGACGATCCCTTATTGGTTGTAGTTTCTTCCAAAAAGGTGATTTATATATTAAGAATATCCATGGTAAAGCAAGGTTGAATGTCCATGGTTAAGAATCTTGTTACATGTGTTTTTAAATGTATATTGTTTTGCTTTTGGATTTTGAGAACAATGGATTGAATGGATCCAATGCTTGGTATCTACCCCCTTCTTCTCTATTATCCTTAATGCTTGGATTGAATGGATCCAACACTGAATCCATTTCCACTAAAAAAAAAAGATCCCTTATTAGTTGTAGTTTCTTCCAAAAAAGTGCCTTTTTTCAAACAAACTAAAATTTAATTTTATTATATTAATAGGGTGGTTTTGGAATAGGAATTTTAGAATTTTAATTTAATTATAAATAATTAACATGTGGATAGTAGGTAATTCACCTATAAATATTCATAGATATTTTTTAGTAGTAGTATTATATAGGGTTGAATTTATTTAAAATTAGTTATGTGCTTTTTTATTATTCATTATTTTAAAAGTATTTTTGTAAAACTAAGTTAAATGACTATATTATAAATATTTTTATGTTCAATGAGTTATGATTTTTTGGGAATGTTGTATTAATAAGTCATGGTATTGTAACAAACCTAAGTACAAATTAAAAAACTTTAAAGTAGACATCTCCATAATTATAACCTCTTTACATGTTTTTTTTGAAACATATGTATTGTAACTCATATATTAATTTCTTTTTAAAGTTTATAATAATAATATTAATAGTTATGTGGATATGTGCCATATTTTGGAATATGGCTTCTAGAATATTTTAATTTATTTATCCAAAATTATTAGGTGGATAGTATAAAATATTCTTAGTAGTTGTTGAGATGTTTTCAAAGTAAGGGCTAGCCAAATAGTTACCAAGGAGCCAATGTGTTAACTATTCCTCAATATTATGAAAGCAATGTCTACTTAGACTACAATGTTATCATTGACTTGCACGCGACTTTGGAAGATCTTTATATGGGGAGCTCATTAAAATATTAAAGAAAAATTGTTGTGAAGCCAACTCTTTAACACTAGAATACTATAAATGCTTTCAATGGAACAATGTGAAAAGGTAATGCCTTCCTCAATGTACATGGTTGAAAAAAATTAAGCATGCAAACAACAATTTTTCATACCGCATCCAAAACGCTGGTGGAAATTGAGTGACAAGGGTACATGTTCAGGGTTATTTTGTATAGATCATTCCACAGTGTAGTTTTCTTGATTTTGTCAGGAAAAATGCAAAGGAGGAATGCTACAAACAATTTATATATTAATGATAAAACGTCAAATACAAGTAAATGAATGGTCAACCTAATACCAATCAGGTCAGCCCTTGTATAGTCGTACCTTTTCAAAACACATATCGAATTTCTTAACATATGTGTCTCTTCAAAGGTCGACCCCATTGTAGGCTTGTCTGACTCCAATAAATACACCATTTGATTGGAAAATCTAAGGCAAGAAATTCATTGATTAGATTGAGAAGAGAATAAGGAGCACTCATATCTAAGGCAAGAATGAAGAGGCTCATTTCTCATGAACCTCGGAGTAGTTTGAAGGAATATTTTTGGATATTATTTCTATTTTGGGTTAAAGGTTCTTAGTAAATCATTAGCAGTTTGAAGGAATATTTTTGGATATTATTTTTGTTTTGGGTTAAAGGTTATTGGTAAATCATTGAATAGGCTCTAGGATATGTTTGGAACAATTCGGTCATTTTTTAGACACATCACTCTGCCCTTTGTTACATGCCATTTTGTCACATCTATTCAATAGGCCTACAAATTAGATCAATCAACATCCTTGAACACTTTGTCATAATCCCTTCACAAAGCCCTAAGCATCACTTCTCCAAAAAGTATGAGTTTCTTGGACAACTAGCTCAAAAATGTTGTTTTTAGCCCCAACGCACCTTACATGCTTGGCCACCTACATTCAACACATGTTGCATACCTGAGCACCAACGTTAGTCGGCACATGTTTCTCCCTTATTAAGGTGCTTTGATTCTAGAAATTTGGGAAAAATAAAAATTATCTTTGAAGCTTCCTCTTCTAGAAGCTTTCAAGGCAGTTTTAACTATTTACCACATATAGAGAGCTTGAATTCCTATCTAATCCTATCTTGGAGACCTTATCTCTTATCTCTTGAGCTCATCCTCCCCTCATATGTGGATCTCAAGACTAAAATGGTAAATCCTAAAGTACCACACTCATCCTATAAAATTACTGCCTCCCATAAGGTCTGGGTTGGCTTTTGGACATTGATAGTTCCCTCATGTTGCAGCTTTGAGCCTAAAGGAGTCACCATATTCATGCATTAGGGTTGATATTGAGGTGTGTTTTGTGACAAGGAAGGACAAGTCAACTTGGGGAGACATCTACAAAGTCAGACTTCTACTTATGGTTTTAACTCTCTCCTATATTTGTTAATATAAATAGCATCTTGTTTTTCTATATTTGTTGTGTTATGTTTGCACTCATGTATTTCAATGCCATGCTGACTCGTAGAATATAGATTTTAGATTATGCTACGTGGATTGTGGTTCATTTTCTTATTTTAGTCATGTGTGCAAGTTCTAATTATAGCACCTGGAGCTAGAGTTGGAGCTTACAAGCATGGAGGAAAGGAAGGCTTTCTTAAGATTCTAGGTAGGCTTCTTTCCCGTTTTCTAATTTCTCTAAGGAAAACTCGAATCCTTTTGTCTTCAGTTGTTCTATATCAGTCCACTAGATCTAGGGAATTCACCTTTGTCCACAATCGTGACAATTTCGTGTAACACCCTTGTTGAAGGTTAATGCTCGACCTCTTAGTGACATAATTTTAGACTTGTGAAGAGACATACTTTGGCTCTATGGAGTGATAGTTCTAGCTTTGTGAAGTGGCATATCTCTGGTCTATGGAGTGACAGTTTTGGCCCCATGGAGCAATAGTCTTCGGCCTTGTGGAAATCCAGACCTTCGCCATAGTTTCAACCCCTTCTATGACACTAAAATTCAGCGTTTTATGACACAGAGTTCTAGCTACCTAGACTTAGAAATTTGGTTTGATTGGTGATTATTCTTGAGCTTAATTTAAATCAATTTGAGCATATTCAAAGAGTAGCTACCTTGAAAAGAAATTGAAGCCATCTTTGAAGAGTTCTTAAAAGTAGTCATTGAAGTATTTTAGAGCATTCTTTGAAGTGACTTAAGAGCAAACCTTGAGGAGCCTCAGGAATAGCATTATTTGGAGCAACATTATTGAAGACTTTTTAAAGCAATTTTTGAAGTATTATTGAAGTCTTCCTTAGACCAGACTTAAGGAAAGATTTGGAGCAATCTTGTAATCATGTTCAAGCAGTCCTTTGAAAGCAATGTTTGAAGTGTTTTGAAAACTTCCTACGTTGAACTAGATTTGAAGGAGACCTTGATCATATCTATGGTGATCTTTGAAGAGTCCCTAAAGCTTTAGAGTACTAATTGAAGAGTTTTTTTAGCAACCACTGGAGCATCTTTTTGGACAGACTTGTAGCAGACCATGGAGAACAATTTGAGCAAATCATGAAGATTTCGTGAGAACAACATTTGAAGCGTGTTTTAGAGCAGCTTTGAAGAGTCTTGGAGTAGACATTGTAGTATTTATGGAAGAAGACCTAAATCAGACCTTGAAGACTAGGTTGGAGCCTAGATTTATATTTGAGGATTGGAATCCTTGTACAAGATTGGAGCTTTATAAAAGACTAGGTTAGAACCTGAATTGATAGTTGAGGATTAGAGTCCTCATTTCAAGATTGGAGCCTTGAAGAAATCAGAGATTTTTTATACAAATCAAAGAAGATTGGAGTCCTTCCCTGACGATAAATGCCCTGAAAATAATAATAATTAGCTTCAAACCCCATTGAACCACTGAATTAAAGCTCATATTAGCTCTTTCACATAAACTTAATAATAATAAATTTCAAGAAGATTAATGTATTGGAATAATAATAATAATAAAAAATAGATAGACTTAACCAATGAATGAATCGGAAAATTTATCAAAGGTTCATAACTAATACACATGATAAATTGACTTTGACTTTGAGTATTCGCAGACAGATGTGGGTGCAATGATGAATTCAATATTGCAACGTGTACGCGGTTTCCCCATAAAGAATTAAATTTACCTACGCGGTTCCCCCATAAATAATTAAATTTACCTACGCGGTTCCCCAAGAGGAGAGACGACGGCCCCATTCGCCAAAACAATTTGTCCGGTTGTCCTTTTCACTTTTTAATTTATTTATTTATTTATTTATCATTTTTATTATTTATCATTTTTATGGTTTCTAGAATTTTGGTATGGAATTGATTTTAAAATTTTGTATTTGGAATTGAATTATAAATAATGTTTGTATTTGAAATTGATTCGCTCATAGTTTATTTGTATATTACATTTTTTATTTTTAAATTTTATTATTCCTGTTATTAGACTGTATATTTAACATTTCCCATTCTATTTTTAATTTTTTTTAATTTTTTTGTCTTATCATAGTGTTGTATCTTGTTAATTTTTTATATTTGTTTTCTCTAATTAAAATGACTAAAAATACTAGAAGATTATTGAAATTGAAATTTTAGTTGGAATAGTTTTTTATAATCTAAATTTTTTAATTATGTGAAATAAGTGTGTTTTTATTTGATTTTTTTTTAAATTTTAATTTAATTATTAGTAATTATTAGATGGATGTTTGAGATTTAATCTTCATAAAATATTTTTAGAAATATACACAAATTAAAAGCTATTTTTTCCCAAAATAGTTATGTTTCTGGATGGTAAAGATTTAATTTTCATAAAATATCTTAATAATATAAGCAAACTAAAAGCTGAAATTTATTTGCAAAATAGTTATGTTTTTTTAATTAAAATTCTTAATTAAAAGAATATTATATCAAATGAGTTTTGGACTTTTGAGCATACGACAATGTGGTATTGATAAGACCATTATATTGACCTTATAATATTGTAAACAAAGTCTATTTATAAATTAAAAATCTCCAAAGTTGAGCGGAATCTCCATAACTTTGATGTCTTTATTACATATTTATTGAAATGTTATATTATGTTTTTACTTAAATATTTATTTTCTATTCATTAACAATAATATAACTAAATTTTTAATTATGGAATTAAGTGTTCTATTTTGAAATAAGACTTTTAAAAATTTTAATTTAATTATCATTTATTATTAGATGGATGGTAGAGATTTAATCTTCATGAAATATTTTTAGAAATATACACAAATAAAGGCCAACTTTTTTATCCAAAATAATTATGTTTATAGATGGTAAAGATTTAATCTTCATAAAATATCTTAATAGTATACACAAATCAAAAACTGAAATTTATTTGTAAAATAGTTGTGTTTTTTTTATTAATTTATTAATTAAAAGAATATTATATCAAGTGAGTTTTGTATTTTTGGCATGTGGTATTGATAAGCCATGAAATTGACCTATAATATTGTAACAAAGTCTATTTATAAATTAAAAATCTCCAAAGCTGAGGGAATCTAAACAATTTTGATTCTTATTACATGTTATTTTAAATGTATATATGTTTTACTTAGAATATTTTTTATCATTAACAATAATAATAATCTAATTTTTTTAATTATGTGAATAAGTGTGTCTATTTTGAAATAAAGCTTTTAAAATTTTAATTTAATTATAATTATGTTTATAGATGGTAAAGATTTAACCTTCATAAAATATGTTAATAGTAGACACAAATCAAAAGCTGAAATTTATTTGTAAAATAGTTATGCTTTTTTAAATTTATTTATTAATTAAAAGAATATGATATCAAGTGAGTTTTGGATTTTTGGGCATGTGGTATTAATAAGCCATGAGATTGACCTATAATATTCTAACAAAGTTCATTTATAAATTAAAAATCTCCAAAGTGGAGGTAAATATGCATGATTATGATTCTATTACATGCTATTTTAAATGTATATAAATTTCACTTATACATAATTTTTACCATTAACAATAATTATAATTAGTTTAAATGAAGTTTTAATTAGTTAATTTTCATGTTTTTTTTTTTTAATTTTATTTTAGCAACTTAAATTTTAAAATAAAATAAATGTTTTAAAGTTATTATGATTGATGTCTATAAACATTTATCAACCATTTGATTTATATGTTTATAACAACTTGAGTGGACTTAATGGTTAAGAACTTGTGTTTCCTCTTAAAAGGGCACACGTCCAAAATAAGAAGAGATAGAGTATGTATGCCTTTCCATTGTGCTGAGGTGAGACCTTTATCCCACAAACGAGAGAGGTCTCATACACCAATTTGATATTTAATGCTTAAATGGAACCCTTATCCCACAAACAAAAAAGGTCTCATACACTAATTTAATATCTTGATAAATTTTATTAATGTTAAGATGAAACCCACCAACAAAAAAAATCTCATAACAATTTAGTGTGACTAAATTTTAATAAAATTTAAAAATATTTTTTCCATTTTCTATTAAACCACTCATAATTTCGTTTTCTTTCCATTATTACGTATTAGTCGAGGGTTCTTCTAACCCTCTCCAGCTGCGTGCGATTCTCTCGCATAATTCTTTCTCTTCTCAAACTTAAATATTTGTCATGGCAGGCAGCGGAATTGGCGATGACGGTACACTCTTGTGCTCACAATATTTTCAAGATGGTGACTGTATCTCCCAGGTGTATAGCTTCAGAGGCTCTAGTCGAATCACGCGTTGCATTCCCCACCTGCCCTGTGAATATTGTATTTAAGATAATAAGATTCCCTTGGAAAGTCGAAGGATATTCGTTTAAATTTTGGTTGTGCGTTTCCCTTTCGCTTTCAATCCTTCGTTAAATCAAGGAATGCAACGAGAAATGAATAAATAATGGCGGAATCTTCGAACCAGAAGTGTGTGACAATCTGCAGATTCAATATTGCGTATTAAAATAATGAAACACCGCCATATCGAGAGCAGCAGTGATATATTGTATTTTTTCGCAGTCCGCCATGAAGTATGCGTTCGTATTACGTGATGCAAATGCTACGTACTTTGGTTATTACTAGATAGGATTTGTAGCAAATATGTTGCCTTTATGTTTCAATCTTTCTTTTAAATTATAATTAATGTAAAGCTTTGAACAGGAATGAAACTTTGAATCAGATCTTTGAATAGGAAAGAAAGCCCGAATGAGATGAGGCTATCATAAAATTTTGATTATATATATATCACGCCCGACATTTTTATGGATTAAAAGGTAAATTAAAAATATCATCAGGGCCGAAGAATTTTTAAATGCAAAAAGGACTGGAGAGCAAAAGTGTCGAGCGTGCTCATATATTCACGCTCGGTATATTCACGAATAACTTCATATCAAATTGATGTTAATTATATACATATACACGCTTGGTATATTCACGGATAACTTCGTATCAAATTGATGTCAATTATATATATATATATATATATATATATATATACACGCTTGGTATATTCACGAATAACTTCCTATCTAATTGATGTGAATTATATATATATAAATCCATTTTATGGATCAAAAGATGAATTAAACCACGTATAAAAAAATTGATATATATACACTCGGCGCTTTTGCTTTTTGCCCAATAAATCCTATGCGAGAAGGCGGCTCACATTTAAATTGAACTGCAGTAACCTGATGAGCTAAATCCAACGAACAACACGGCTTAAAAGAAGATCTAAGTCATTTTGATAATATACATTTCAGTGGTCAATTACCCACTTGCAATGGGGCCCATACCATCTGGTGAGAATTGTGCTCTACCCTGTCGGACACAAAGAATCTGCTGAGGCCGCTCAGTTGCTGAATCAGCAGCGTTGAGAGGCATAATTCATTTCTTAAAAACTCTCTGTGGTTGCAAATGAAAGTGAGGCATTGTTGGAATTTACATGTTAAAGGAACTGAGGCATCATTAGAGTTTACATGACGGCACAGATGATAGGCCCTTGGGTGATAGGTTCTCTCAAGATTACATGTTTCACTTGGCTTATTTTGCACAATCGGATTTTGACTTGGGACACACTCATGATACTCATGAAGATATGATTTGTGGGTCTTGGTAGATGCCTTCTCTCCAAATATGCATGGGAAAATTGTATTCACCTTTCCATTCATTGCTTTTTCGCACATGACATTTAGAAGAAAGTATCCTCTTACTTGGGGACCTAAGTCATTGGTGATAGCTCTTCCATAGCGGACTAGGTTTGCTCTTGGTGCTTCCAATCAAAAGAGCATGGGTTGTTTCCCTATATGTCTTTTGGAGCATTTGGTGCTCTCGCAATGAGCACATCTTTGAAGAGACTCCTCCTAATCCGAATTTGACTGCACTTCGCATCACCGCTCACTTTCAAGAGATTGGCCTTCTGTGTCCCAAAGAGTCCACCAAAGCCATCGCTCATGCTGACTTGTCCAATATTTTCCAAATTTGTTTTTTTTACGGAGCTTCCGCAGGTGGGAGATGCGGATGTGGTGTCTCCCTTCATATAAATTCAGTGCTAACCTATCAATTCAAGTGGTTTGCCGACTTGGGAGACAACACCAGAGAAGAAATGCTCGCCTTATGAGGACCCTTGCAGGTGGCCCAATGGCTAAATGTTGATTGTATTTGGGTTGTTGGAGACTCCCTTTCTACGATCAGATGGATTCAGGATCACAACGCCTTACAAATCCCCTCACTTTTCAACTAGATGTTACGGATTTCGGGCCTAAAGCACCTTTTCTCGGAGATCTCCTTCCCACATGTCTTTCGGGAGCAAAATTCTGAAGCTGATGCACTTTCCAAGCGTTATTTGCCCCTTCTTCCATGGAAAATTCATTATGAACTGCTTTCTGAAGGGATCTCCCTTTGTCTCAGTCATTTTGATTTTTGTTAATCTCTTTGACACGTTACTAGATGCCTAATCTTGGTAATTTTCCTTTTTCAAACTTTTGCAATATGTCTCACTAATTAGACTCAGCTCTATCACACTGATCCAGGTGGCTCCAGAGACACACATAGGACAAAGAGGGCTTATGGAAGCTCGAAAATCAAAATGATTAGAATGATTTCGAACCAAGACCAAAGCATAGATCTCGTCGTCCTGATCGCGGTGGTGTGAACAGTTCATCAAACTGAGTCCGTATTCGAAAGTTAAGGGCAGTCAAAGTTCAGGTTGACTTTGGTTACTCAACAGGGTTAAAGCAGCCACCCGGATTCCTGCGAACTTGGGCAGATTCTGAGCGAATTTGCAGCCTGATTAATTTGTTTCTTTCAGCCTAAAATCCGAATATTTTAAAAATGGCATTATATTAACAAATATATATATATATATATATATATATATATATATATATATATATATATATATATAATATATATATATATATATTAGGGGGTGGCGAGCCACCACCCCCGCCACCCACCAAAATCGTTTTCATGTATATATATAAAAAAAAATCAAATTGAAGAACCGACGGGGCGTGACCCCCGCCAATACACCCTCCCTCAACCACCAAAGATTAATTAAAGGGGGTGCGCGGCCATGACGTCGCCACCTCGGAGCCCTCTTAACTAAATGCTACCATAATGGTGGGGCGCATGCTGTCAACCCCACTGCCCTCACCACCTTTCATTGCAAAGAAACAACTGACGAAAGAATAGGGGAGTAGGCCACTGAGACCGGTGGACCTGCCCCAAATAAACTATGAAAAAAATATATTGTGTGGGTAATTCGGGAGGGGCGAGGTTTGATCCCCCAGCCCCTCCTCAACTAATTGCTAAATGTGCCAAACAAATTCTTTAGGTAATCCACCCGAGAATTTATATAAACCCTCATTTGCGCAGTGTACCCAGGTAGATGGAGGAACCAGGAGTGGGCATGGAAAATGAGGCAGAGTTAATTTTTAATTAATTTTTATGCAGGTGGAACCATGACTGAGCAAAATTTCCAAGAGGGTGAAATTTTTGCAGTGTTCAAATTGGACAAATTTTATGTCGATCTTACACCTCTCAGCGACACCAACCCGATGGCGTAGTCAGTGTCATGATTTGAGCAGCCAATTTTCAGAAGACCCAGAGGATGGAATCTTTGAGGAATCTAGGGGGAATCTAAAAGATTCCTTGAGCTGCAGATTTTTATTTTCTCGGAATTCAGAAATTTGACAGTTGATTTCGCACTATTCGACACTACAAATATGATGGTGTGTTCAGATTTTCCATTCTCTCATTTCATTTTTCCAACCACTTTTCGAAGTGGAGTGCAGGTGTCAACATTCATGTGCGAGCAGTCATTCCTGAGATTCAACGCCGCGAGATTGATGGTACGAGCAGCTTCAGCAGTTTGACATCCTTTTCTTCATATGGCCCCTGGATGTGAGGTATATGCAGTGTGTTCATGTACTTCTTTTGCTATGCATTGTGCTGCACAAATCCTTGTTTGATGTTTGATGTGGGATCTTGTTTTTAATTGTTTCCATGGTTCCTGCTTGATGTGACGCGGAATCATTTGTGGGATGTACTTGTTGTCATGATTCATCATGTTTTGTTGAGATCCCTTTGTCGTCATGTTGATGGGATACTCATGTTATCGCCATGTATGTTTGCATTGAGATCCCTTTTATGCCATGTTGGCGGGATGTTCATCATGCATGAGTTTATGTCATACTAATAGGAGTCCTTTTGACTGAGAGTTCCGAAAGCGGAACATCTCTTGGAGCCACTCCTCCGTGAGGGCATTTTCCTTGTATGATAGTGACATCACCTCTTATGTACATCATCACTATTGATGACACTTAATGCAGTGGCCTACACCATCTTGACACCGAGGCCCGGAGACGTAGTCCCTCTTGGATGAACTCCGTTATCAATGTCTTGTTATTTCATGTGCTGACGATTGTCATGTTCCTCTTCTTCACAACATGTCGATGCATTCATTAATGTTTTTAAAAATGCAATGTAACACTTCACGAAAGTAAAAGGTCTTGGAAGGGTCCTTTGTCACACTCGGACCCGGATCAAGTGGTATTAGAGTGGTCTTTGCGTGGATGTGAATTGCAAGCATGAACAATGGAACGTATAGCGACAGAGGATGAAACAGTGATGTACGAGACCATGATCAAAATTTCCAAAAGGGTAGAGAAAATGTATGAAATTCTATAGAAAGAGGCAGAGGAAAAGGAGCGATTGTAGCTTCAGTTGCAAGCCACGGAACAGGCCCTGGAAGAACTGAAGCACAACAAACAGAATCTTCAAACAAATAATGTTGAATTGAAGATGCTTCTACATGAAGAGAAAGAGGAGAAACATAGTTTGCTACGACAGCTGCAAGCAAAGGACGAGACCTTGGAAAAGCTGCAGCGTGACCCATGTGAGGTAAAAAGTAGTTCGCTAAATTCATGTATGTGTCGTGATGATGATTTCGCTATTTTTGTAAATCATACCATAGGAATTGGCTCCACACTATTGAAGAAAATGGGGTATGAAGGAAAAGGATTTGAAGTTAATGGCCAAGGCATTGTCAATCCCATCAAAGTAGAAAAATTACCCAGTCAGGTAGGACTTGGGTATGTCAGAAAGGAAGTTGGGGAATGCGTCGAGACAATTGGTGAACCACCAACAACAGAAGATGAGAAGCCCTAATCAGTTATTTCCAAATTGACAAAGGAGGTAAAAGATGTTGATTTCCTTTCGGTTTCGTCTTCACATAGTATGATTTCTGTTGGAGATTTGGAGATCCCTATTACAGAGACAAACATGAGGCTCCTTACCAAGACGAGGCATGAGGAGGAAAAAGAACTTGGTGTTAATAACCAAGGTATAACTCAACCATTGGAGGTTGTGTAGAGACCTCAATTTGCAGGCTTGAGATACACCGAGAGAGAATGCTCGAAGGTGTCAGATTCTTCTGAGACATCGTTGAAATCGTCGAGGAAAGAGAATGATGGGAACACATCCCCATCATTCCATGGCAATGCCCATTGCGGGGAAAGAGCCGAGGCAAGCTCTCATCACCATACTTACACCAGAGGCAGCAAGGAAAGGTATAACCACTCTCGATATTCGAATATTCCTTTTGGTTATAATCATGTTGTTAAAGATGAACGTAAATCATGGAATCAAAAAACACGTACCTTTTGTGGATTACATAACCATACATTTTCTAAGTGTTGGGAAAGAATGGCAGCACACAAAAGGATGAGGCATGAAAGACCCTCTCAACAGTGGGTAAAGAAACATGTTAAGCAGATTTGGAGGAAGAAGACCTATTGCAGCCATTGCGATAGAAGTGGCCATCAAAGAGCCACTTGTTGGAGGCTCCATCCAGAGCAGCGCCTTAAAGACAAAGTGTCGATGCATGAACCAGATGAAACAGTTGTTTGACAAGCAAATGAACCACAAGGAAGCGGCCCATTCACATTGATAAGTGAAAAATGGTTTCTAGATATGTTAGCATCTCATGGTCGTGCTTTTGTAAATCATTTGTTGCATTTTAAAATGTAAAAGTGATGATGTGTTTTGCATCACTTGTTCAGCAACAATGATGTCTGGTATTATTTTGAGTTGCATGATAAACTGTGACAATGATGTCGTGCTTCCATCACTTATGAAAACAATAATGTTTCGCCTTATATTTGTAAATCATGTATTGCAGTGATGAAGTGTTTCCATCACTTTGAAGCAACAATGATATGTTGGCCTTGTGTTCATAGCTGGGGTATTGTGTCCATCCTGATGTAAACTTGACCACCGAGTATGTGTTATAAACTTGTGGCAAGTGTGGGATGCTTGGGTCATTAGTTGTTCATGCAAGTCAAGCATGTAATGTGCAAAACAATGTACTACAGGTTGCAGAGGTGGCAGGGGTCGGTTCATCGCTTAAGGCTCCGAGAACAAAGGTGAAGGAGATGGCCGAGACCTTTCAGGACGCTTGTGATGTAGACAAGGTACAAAGAAGTTGCAAGGTATTTTTCATGCTTTTGGAGGACCAAAAGCTCCTCAGTGGGGAGGATTGATCCAGGTGGCTCGAGAGACACACACAGGACAAAGAGGGCTTATAGAAGCTTGAAAATCAAAGTGATTAGAGTGATTTCGAACTAGGACCAGAGCGTAGATCTCACCGTCCTGATCACGGTGGTGTGAACGGTTCGTTAAACTGAGTTTGTATGCGAAAGTTGGGCGCAATCAAAGTTCAGGTTGACTTTGGTGACTGGGCAGGCTTAAGGAGGCTGCAATTTGGACAAAACCCAGCCACTGGATTCCGGCCAACCTAGGCCACAGTCTGGGTGAATTTGTGGCCTGATTAATTTTTCTCCTTCAGCCTAAAATCTGAATATTTCAAAAATGGCATTATATTAACAAAAATAAAAATATATATATATTAGGGGGTGGCGAGCCACCACCCCCGCCACCCACCAAAACCATTTTCATGTAAAAAAAAAAAAAAAATTGAATTGAAGAACCAATGGGCCGTGACCCCCGCCGATCCACCCTCCCTCAACCACCAAAGATTAATTAAAGGGGGTGGGCAGCCATGACCCCGCCACCTCGGAGCCCTCTTAACTAAATGCTACCATAATGGTGGGGTGCGGACTGTCAACCCCACTGCCCTCACCACCTTTCATTGCAACGAAATAGCCAACAGAGGAATAGGGGAGCAGGCCACCGAGAACGGTGGACCCGCCACAAATAAACTATGAAAAAAATATATTGTGTGGGTAATTTGAGAGGGGCAGGATTTGATCCCCCAACCCCTCCTCAACTAATTTCTAAATGTGTCAATGTGCCAAACGAATTATTTGGGTAATCCGCCCGAGAATTTATATAAACCCTCATTTGTACAGTGCACCCAGGTAGATGGAGGAACCAGGAGCAGGCACAGGAAACCGAGGCAAAGTTAATTTTTAACTAATTTTTATGCAGGTGGAACCCTCACTGAGCAAAATTTCCAGGAGGGTGAAATTTTTGCAGTGTCCAAATTGGACAAATTTTATGTCAATCTTACACCTCTCAGCGACGCGAACTCGATGGCACAGTCAGTTTCTTGATCTGAGCAGCCAATTTGCAGAGGACCCAGAGGAGGGAATCTTTGAGGAATCTAGGGGGAATCTAAAAGATTCCTTGAGCCCCAGATTTTCATTTTCTCAGAATTCAGAAATTTGACAGTCGATTTTGCACTATTCGATGCCACAAATCTGATGGTGTGTTTAGATTTTCCATTTTCTCATTTCATTTTTCCGGCAACTTTTTGAAGTGGAGTGCAGGTGTCAGCATTCATGTGCGAGCAGTCATTCCTCATATTCGATGCTGCGAGATTGATGCTACGAATAGCTTCAGCAATTTGACATTCTCTTCTTCAAATGGCCCCTACATGTGAGGTATATTTAGTGTTTTCATGTACTTCTTTTGCTATGCATTGTGCTGCACAAATCCCTTTTTGATGTTTGATGTGGGATCTTGTTTTTTAATTCTTTCCACGATTCCTGCTTGATGTGATGTGGAATCATTTGTGGGATGTACTTGTTGTCATGATTCGTCATGTTTTGTTGAGATCCCTTTGTTTTCATGTTGGTGGGATACTCATGTTGTCGCCATGTATGTTTGCATTGAGATCCCTTTTATGCCATGTTGGCAGGATGCTCATCATGCATAAGTTTATGTCATACTGATAAGAGTCCTTTTGACTAAGAGTTCCGAAAGCGGAACATCTCTTGGAGCCACTCCTCCGTGAGGGCATTTTCCTTGTATGATAACGACATCACCTCTTATGTACATCATCACTATTGATAGCACTTAATGCAACAACCTACACCATCTTGACACCGGGGCCTGGAGATGTAGTCCCTCCTGGACGAACTCCGTTATCAACGTCTTGTTATTTCATGTGTTGAAGATTGTCATGTTCCTCTTCTTTACAACATGCAGATGTATTCATTAATGTTCTTTTAAAAATGCAATCTAATACATCACGGAAGTAAAAGGTTTTGGAAGGGTCCTTTGTCACACCCAGACTCAGATATGTATATGTTCTGTTTCCATATGCTACTGTAAGTTGGAATTTGCCTTGCCTTGGTAATTTTCCTTTTTCTATCTTTTGCAATATGTCTCACTAATTAGACTCAGCTCTATCAGACCCATGTATATGCTCTATTTCCATATGTGGCTACAAGGTGGAATTTGCCTTGTCTTGGTAATTTTCCTTTTTCAATCTTCTGCAATATGTCTCACTAATTAGACTTATGTATATGTTTTGTTTCCATATGCAGCTACAAGGTGGAATTTCTTGGCAATTCTATGTCGAACTGCTCTGTTTTTTGGATATTCTCATCAAGGATATATACTTTGTAATGAGAACAAGATCTTCCACAATGTACAACATTTCCTACTAATGAAAATGTTACAGTTTTTTTTTTCTTGGAAAAAGAAGGCTTCTCGATGATAGTTATTTGGGAATATAATTGAGATTCTAGTTAAATTTTGAGAAAATCTCACAATTTTTTTGGAAATCTGGGTTACACTTGTCAAATTTCAGCATTTTTGCTACCACAGGGGTTGATGGTGCTGAATTCATTTCCACCATAAAAACAACGATTCAAGCACTCACCGGATTAGATTTATTGAAAAAAAATTCACAAAATTCTAGCAAGAAAATTTCCCCTCATTAGTTGTAGTTTCTTCTAAAGGATGTTTTTTTTAAACAAGCTAAAATTTAATTTTATTATATTAATAGGGTGGTTTTGGAATAGGAATTTTAGAATTTTAATTTGATTATCAATACCTAACACATGGATGGTAGGTATTTCACCTATAGATATTCATAAAATATTTTTAGTAGTAGTTATGGATAGAGAGTTGAGATTTATTTTAAAAGTAGTTATGTGCTTTTTATTATTCAATTTATTTTAAAAAAATTGTTGTAAAACTAAGTTAAAATTAACTATATATAAAAATTTTGAATGTTCAATGAGCAAGAGAAAGGGTGTTGAGAAGCCTTAAAGGGTGTTGTGTTTCCAGAGTAGTTGTTGGAAGTAGATGCGTCGCCCCTGGGTAGCCGCTAAAGGATCTGGGAAAAATTTTCCATCATCGTGTTACTTTGTCTCTTGAGGGCTTCTTCAAGCAAGATTTTGATAGGATCTCCTGCCCCCTCGTCTTTCTTTTCATCCGCCATGGGAGGCCCTCGGGATTTGCGAGGTTGGTCTTGCAAAGGTTCAATCAGTTCAAGCCCTAACTCCTTATATCCCGACCTCGTTGGGGACATGCAAATAAAAATAGAGAAAGAGCAGACCGCGCTAAAACCACTAATCCAGATTTAAACAGGAGCACAACAAATGACAGATAGAACCATAAATACAAAGATGTAGTAGAAATAATACTTTAGTTTATTAATATTAAATACTGAAAATATGCTTACAAGCAGAAATGGAAATAAACTAGCTAGGGCAATGGTAGATTATATATGAGAAGAGATGTGGTAGCTACATGCCTCTGAAATGTGTTACAATGAGGCTCAAAGGCCTATTTATTGTTGAGAAACAATGGAAAGTCCTAAACATCCAAAAACCTAACCTAGGAGATGAAGCGCCAAACTATGGGCCCCGTTTGGGTAAATTGGTACATCAACTTCCCGGGGTCGTAACTTTGGCATACAATCTTCTTTTTGACGTGTACAATAACTCCTTAGAAATATCTATCTGAGGACTACAACTTTCGAGAGGCCCACATAAGTTTTCGGCCCCCGTTTTCCCAAAAAACGTCGTTTAGGGCCTCAAAACAGCTCCGGAAGTTCAGGACCCGAAAAACTGAAAGAAGCAATGGTGGGGGTCCAAGTGGCATAGATGGGTGGACACCAATATCCACCTGGATAATTCCTCTCCCCTTAGGAAGCAATGGTCCCCCATTGCATTGAGTTCCTCCATGAAATGAGGAAACTTCTGCTGAACTTTGTCCTTCGTGAGTTGTTCTATAATCTTTGATGTGTCTAGTATTGGTGGTAAGTAGGGCCAAAGGTGGTCCACATTAAACACGGTGTGCAGACCAAGGGATGGTGGAATCCTGAGCTTGAAGGCATTGTCCCCTACTGCCTTGGTGATGGTGTATAGACCATATTGGAGTGGTTTGAGTTTTTGATGGGATCTGGTAAGGTGTTCTTTCTGCAAATGCAACCAAACCTTTTTGCTAACCTGAAACTTGTGTGGCACCTGATTCTGATCATTTCACTGCTTGTACTTGACATTTTCCACAATGAAGTGGTGATATGTCAGCCCATTGGATAGAGGTGCTCTGGAAGTTAGATCGAATGAATGCTTGACCTGACAGTGCAAGGGTACCCCTGTGGGTGAGGAGATGACCGTATCCACATGCTTCTGTTGCGTGGAGGAACCCTTCCAGGGGGTCATGGATGTGGCTATGATCTTCCCCTTACTTTGAGAGTGAACGAGAAAGAAAATAATTTTCCTAGTTTGGGAGATGATCTTGCTGCATTTCTTAGCAGAGATCAAAGAGTTGGCAGTATGTGGGGCTACCTCCGATATCCTGTAAAATGTATTACCCATAGCAATAATAATAGTGCGAGGCCTTGACTCATACATAGCATGTTGCTTCCACAAGTATGGTTGGCCTAATAATACATGGCAAACATCAAGAGGTGCAACATCACACAATACCTCATATGTGAAGGGCTTGATGATATAGGGAAGGCGACATTAATGGCGGACTCAGAGATCTCGTCCTTGGTGAAGCCACCCAATGTTGTATGGTTTCAAGTGTGGTATGGTCAGTAGGCCTAAACGCTTCACGACCTCTGTTGAAATGAAGTTCTTTTGGTTGCCACTATCGACAATGAATTGCAGCGGCGAACCCTTAACCCACATTTGTGAGTTGAAAAGACACCCCCCCTCCTCTGGATCTTCGAGCTCATTCTTCTGGATCTTAGCAAAGGCAAAAGTGGCATTGGGCTCCGCATCAATGGTCTCCTTCCCTTTGCCATTCCTCTTGTCAGGTTCTGACTCAAGGTCTGAACATGCATCTGATTCTGAAGCCTTCAACTCAGCCAACAAGGACTGCTTGGCCTGACACTCACTTGTGTTATGAGTGGGGCTCTTGTCAAACTCACACCACTTTCCTGTGTCCTTCTTTGACTTCATGGTGTTGTTATTTTCTTGTGGCTTCGACGGGTTGTCTTGGGTCACACCATCTTGGCTTTGTCCTTGGTTCTGCGGTTTTGGGAAGCCTTTCCCTTGCATTGGATTCACGGATCCAAAGTCTCGTTTCTCCTGGTTAAACTCCTACTCGATCTTGACAGTGTATCGGTACGCCGTGTTGAGCAAGGAGATGTCCAGGAACTCTATATCATCCTAGATGTACCTGTGTAGGGAGTCATGATATTTTGGTACCAAATGCCTCTCAGAATCATGGTGGACTTATGTTTCTTTGATTTTCAATTTCTTTCGCTTTGAGCTGGAATGAAACTTTGAATCGGGTCTTTGAGTAGGAAAATTAAAAATTCTTTAACCCTATTGCAAATTAGAATAACTTCATATCAAATTGATGTTAAATTAATTTTATATCTCAACACTTTTATTGATCAAAAGGTAAATTAGATCTCATAACATTTTGATTTTATATATATATATCACGACCGACATTTTTATGGATTAAAAGGTAAATTTAAAATATCATCTTAATTTGCAGAAGGGCCGAAGAATTTTTAAATGCAAAAAGGGCCGCAGAGCAAAAGTGTCTAGCGTGGCTATACATTTCATATCAAATTGATGTTAAATTAATTTTATATCTCGACACTTTTATTGATCAAAAGGTAAATTAGATCTCATAAAATTTTGATTTTATATATATATATCACGACCGACATTTTTATGGATTAAAAGGTAAATTTAAAATATCATCTTAATTTGCAGAAGGGCCGAAGAATTTTTAAATGCAAAAAGGGTCGTAGAGCAAAAGTGTCGAGCGTGGCTATATACATTCACGCTCGGTATATTCACGAATAACTTCATATCAAATTGATGTTAATGATATATATATACACGCTTGCTGTATTCACGCCCGACATTTTTATGGATTAAAAGGTATATTAAAACTGACTTCTTAATTTGCAGAAGGGCCGAAAAATTTTTAATTTGCAGAAGGGCCAGAAGGCAAAAGCGTCGAGCGTGGCTATATATTCACGCTCGGTATATTCACGAATATCTTCATATCAAATTGGTGTTAATTATATAGATATACACTCTTGGTATCTTCACGAATAACTTCGTATCAAATTGATGTTAATTTTATATTTATATATTTATATATATACACGCGCTTGGTATATTCACAAATAACTTCATATCAAGTTGATGTGAATTATATATATATATACACGCTAAGCCATTTTATGGATCAAAAGATGAATTAAACGACGTATAAAAAATTGATATATATATATATATACACGGTCGACACTTTTGCTTTTTTCCCGATAAATCTTATGCGAGAAGGCGGCTCACATTTAAATTGACCTGCAGTAGCATGATGAGCTAAATCCAACGAACAACACGGCTTAAAAGAAGATCGAAGTCATTTTGATAATATACATTTCGGTTGTCACTGACCCACTCGCAATGTGCCCATACCATCTGGTGAGTATTGTGCTCTATCGCCATCCGACCAGTGTTCAAATTTGAACATATCATAGTCCTTCTGAATGAACAACACGGCTTAAAAGAAGATCGAAGTCATTTTGATAATATACATTTCGGTTGTCACTGACCCACTCGCAATGGGCCCATACCATCTTGTGAGTATTGTGCTCTATGGCCATCTGACCAGTGTTCAAATTTGAACATATCATAGTCCTTCTGAAGCTCTCTAGCAACTGTGAGTTTAAGTAACTTGTAGATTCCCCCAATATTCTGGAATACGAAGGATATGGGGGCGGTCAAAAAATTCACCGCATCCATGTCTGTCGGATTTCTGAATATTTCGGGAATCTGCAATCTGACTTAAGGATGACCCTGTAGCATGAAGTGCTTAGCAAAATTTACCAATGAAAAGAAATTTAAATTTTGATTTGTACAAGTTTAAAAAAATAAAAATAATATTATAAAATGCTCAATGAAGGGTTGTTCGTAGGACATTTTAAAATATTCCAGTTCTTTGACTGATGTAACACTCTAAAGTCTGCAGGAGGTTTTGACAACACTCAAGAAAGTGCAATGGGACATAGTGGAGGTTGTTCATCCATTCCCAGGCCATAGTCTCTAAAGACTACATGAGATTCTGACAACACTCAAGAAAGTGCAATGGGACGTAATGGAGGTTGTTCATCCATTCCCAGGGCATAGTCATAATGGCAGCGCTGATAGAGTTAGCAGTGATGATATGAGGTTTATGTTCGCATTCGAGTTAGCAGTGATAATATGAGGTTTATGTTCGCATTTGTTGATAACAAAGGATTCTTTTCGCATTCATTGATAGCATAGGAGAAGTAGCTATGTACTGGTCCGTGAACATGCATATTTTGAAGGTATCAGAGATTTAAAAGAAACAAATGACAAAAGACAGAATTAACAATGACTAAGGTAGATTATTCTGAGCCTGTGAATCTTGGGTGCATTGATTTTTCCAATCCCAACCTTACAGAGAGTGCAGTGCAAGTTTGTGTATTTTAACTCTCAGTTATAATTTTCAACTTTCATTTCCCTGGCCTTTCATTCAATTCATTGATTTAGGCATGACTGATTAAAATTATTATGTATGGAATGGTTGATTGATATTATATAGTCATATGTAGAACAAGTTGGCAAGGTATTTTAACTCTTAGTTTTAATTTTCAACTTTCATTTCCCTCGGCTTTCATTCAGTGCATTGATTTAGGGGGAACCAATTAAAATTATTATGTATGGAATGGTTGATTGATTTTTATATAGTCATGCGTAGACTTTGTATTTTTTTTTAATATCGTCCATCATGTCATCTATGAAGATTTTTTGGACTAAGTCTTTGAGCAGAGCTGACGGCTTTTTGCCCTTCTTGAGGAGGAAAAGATGAAATTGTTGTGGAATGAGAACAATCAAAGTTATACTCTGTATCAAGCAGAATCTCTTAATCTTTCCATTCAACTCGAAGGTTTGATGTGGATTTATGTCTCCTTATATTTACTTCTACCTGTAATTAATCAAGGTTATACTCTGTATCAAGCAGAATCTCTTAATCTTTCCATTCAACTCGAAGGTTTGATGTGGATTTATGTCTTCTTATATTTACTTCTACCTGTAATTACATCTTGCTCTGCTCAGCTCTGAAAAATCAATCCATTGAACTATTTCACTTCATATTTTTTCATATATTGGTTTTTCCAGGGATTGGAAGGGGAGTTATGAAGCTTCTGAAGCGTCGATAAAGGCAAGCGATTTCACGGTTCCAATCAATGGCCTTCAATAGGTATGCAGTTCAACATTTGAAACGATATTTTTCATACTTGTCCAGCGCTTAAAAATAGATTAAAGTGACAGTATTGACATTTTTACATCATAACCACATACTACATTTTCTGTGGTATCTCCATTTTCTTTAGTTTGTAAAATTTTATTCTTTCTTGTCAACTCACCATTAACACAAGATTGTTCAATTATGATATTACCTCATTAGACTTACTATAAATAACTACTAACATCTACTACATCTTCGAGGATGCCGAATATAATCGAGTACTCATCATCCTACTGCTATGAAAACAACTTCCATCCTACCTCTACCTTTATGAGGACATACTCATGACATTACTTTGATGTTCTACATAGGTTCCTTACATTTTCCATGAAGGCATCATTACTCATCATCCTACCGCTATGAAAACAACTTCTATCCTACCTCTACCTTTATGAGGACATATTCATGACATTACTTTGATGTTCTACATAGATAACTTGACATAGTATAATAAGGTCGATAGGGTTCCTTACATTTTCCATGAAGACATCATTACTTTGAAACTTTGATGTTCAACATGGAAATCTTGAGATAGCATAATAAGACCGATAGGGTTCTTTATTTAGGGTTTCTTTTTATAATTTTTCATTTCGTAGTAATAAATGAAATAAATTAGTTGAATATGTAATTTTATCGTGTTTAAAAATAGATTAAAGTGATAATATTGACATTTTTACATCATAGCCACATTTTCTGTTGTATCTTCATTTTTTTTCCTAATTTGCAACATTTTCTTTCTTTCT